>LUCW03000111.1:0-70000 GCA_001586965.3 Sphaeroforma sirkka | reverse complement strand
CTAGTTAGTCCTTGAGTATTGTTGTAATAGAGTCAAGTCCACACATATATACATGCCCGAATATGGACACGCCCGTAGCTTGTGCCTCCAATCCTTCACACATGGTTGCAGGATGTACTCATACCCAGCCTGGCCCGCGATGATTACCATGGACGCTAACACGGGCGAAGTGGAACGCATGCGCAACGACCTGTTAGAGGTGCACACGGTGTTCCTGGACAAAAAGTGCTCGCGCGGATGGATACCTGCAACGGCCATAGAAGTCATCTCAACGGCTGATATGATAGAGAAAGGGCCAGGGGAGAAGCTGCAGATGAAAGTGATTAAGGGAGGCCAGAAGAAGAAAAGAAAGGTGTGTGGGCTATAGGCGGATGTGTGGTACTTTTATATATATTGTTTTCCACGTTTGAGTGTGTATCTGCGAATTCGGGTATGAACCCCTGTCCTGTGGTCTGATAGGGAAGTATGTGGTGGCATGTGCCGTGTGTTTTTGTGGGGTATTGAAGTAATAAACGTTCGTGCAAAACAGAGATCACACCGGTCGTAATGCCTCAATTTATATGTGAATCTAGTCATGCATACGCCTGTCTTGGATGTGCCGTTCAAGATATCGGGTCGTATGCTTAGCATGTTTGGAGCTTGTATTGCAATTTTGTCTGTTTGTGCCCATTAAAGAGTAGAAGAATCTCTCTGTGTGAGTTGCAGTGTACGAGTGTGTGTGTTGCAGATTCCTTTCGGAAGTGCGCATACCTATGTATTCGTACTTTTGCGTTCTCAACTACACTTTTAGGCTGCACTTCCCTCTCACAAACTACAGTAATATGCATTTATTTATTTATATATATATATATATATATATATATATATATATATATATATATATATATATATATATATATATATATATATATATATATATATATATAATAATGTATGTATGTATGTATGTATGTATGTATGTATGTATGTATGTATGTATGTATATGTATGTATGTATGTGGCATGTATGTATGTATATATATATATGTGTGTGTGTGTGGTGTGTGTACGTGTATGCGTATGTGTACATATGTGTCGTATAAGAGTTTTCTTTTGCCTTTCATCCCACTGGACACCCAATCCTCATGTATATCCGTACAGTATGTACTCAAAAGTTTGCGAAATCACCTATTCTCACATCAAATCCCCCCCCTATACCTGCGCACTCACGATTGCACGCTTATGCCTCGCACGTGCGCAGGTGATGTCCACGTCAAATGCGGCACTAGCGGAAGCTACGAGGGTGTTGGCGATGAGTGTAGCCGAGCGTACCGCTTTCAATCCATTTCCATACCGGGAGCCTTCGCCTGAGCCTAGTCCACCGCCACGCAAGGTACTTGGGTGTCTCGCGTGTGATTTATGTGTACTTCTCTACGTGTATGTATGTGTGTATGTGGATGTTACAAAGACGTGGTATGCAAATGTGAAAATACCTTCCCCCCCCCCCTCAAAATTTAGAACTGAAGAATTTGCAGTCTCAAGGCTGACACTGTAGAAATCAGATTCCTTTTTGATCAGATATACTTGTATGCGAGTATAGCTACATGGGATGTTACGTATATGTGAGGACAAACTAACTCTCGGTTTTAGCTGACTCAAACAAAGCATGATTTTCCTCGGCTCAATCACTACCATTATGCTCCTGTGCGTACTCCGGTACCTCCTGTCACATTCCTGGTGATAAAGAGTAAGAGAGAGCCCACACAAAAGGCGCCCAAGGTCGAGCGACCTGTGAAGCGTAGGAAGACGGAAGAGGAGATTGCCGAGGAAAAGAGAGAGAAGGCGGCGGAACGCGCCAAGGTGTGTGTGTGTGGTATTGGCTTGTGCGTATGTATTAAGCTAATTGTGTATATACAGTGTGTTGTGTTCAGTATCTGCTAGTGTATTGTGTTCTGGGCTACCTGTGTATCCAGGAAGTTTGTATTCATCTACACCAAGCGCTGGTTTGATTTCGTCGGCGGTGAACAGTACAACCGTGCAACTATCATTACTCAAGTGTACATAGACTATCTATACCTTGTCTCTTCCTGATATACAACAGTGCAACTACCATTACTCAAGTGTACATAGACTATCTATACCTTGTTTCATCCTGCTACGGGTGTTTGAGTCGTGTCTTGGTTTTACAGTTTACGTAATTCATGTCGCAACCACACATTGCTGATATTGCAACCGCATTATACGTTTTTGAGAAATCAGCTTCTGCGAGAGAGACGCGAAATGGAAAGTGAGGCCAGGCGGCAGCGGAAAGAACTGGAGCAGAAAGAGAATGCGGAAAACTTGGCGCAAAAGGTATGCACATATGGAGTTGTATATTACGTTTTCTCCTGGCTCATACGTTTTCCTCATTGGCGTGTGTTGTTGTACCTGTTATTTATATATATATATATGTGTGTGTGTGTGTCTGGTGTCTGTGTCTGTGTGTCTGTGTCTGTGTCTGTGTCTGTGTCTGTATGTCTGTTTGTGCTATTTGTGCATATTATATATATATATATATATATGTGTGTGTGTGTGTGTGTGTGTGTATATGTATGTATGTATGTATGTATGTATGTATATATATATATATATATATATATATATATATATATATATATATATATATATATATATATATATATATATATATATATATATATATATATGTATATATATGTATGTGTATGTGCATGTATGATATATGTGTAATGTGTACGAGCATACACGCACGTTTGCTTGTATGTATGTATTTACGTATATATGTGTGTATATATGTGTGTGTATGTCTGTATGTATTTACGTATATATGTATGTGTATATGTATGTATGTATGTATGTATGTATGTATATATATATATATATTCATAAAGAACCAACCCATACCTTGTTGCCTTACAGGAGGCCCAAATGGAGCCTATCCCAACCGTGGACCCCACGGTCTGCTATGCGTGTCACAAAGCAGGCGATCTGGTCGCGTGTCAGGCACCAAACTGCAACAAGTATCATGTTGAGGCAAGTGATCATGTGCATGAATGAGACTTGCGGTTTTACGTGATACAGATACAGTATAATGGTGTATAGACGTACATGCAGGTATGCCCATTCACGTACCCTCTTACCTATTTCGAGTTCGGATACTCGCAGTCTCATAGTAAATTATCCCGTGCGTGTATGTGCCGAATGTGTTTCTACCAAATTCTGACTTGCGTACTGCCACACTTCGACAGCTGTCATTTAATGAACTAGACACCAAACTGTCCATTTTGTCGACCTTGTTTTATTTTTTGTTATGTCGTACCTTTTGTCGTACGTGGTCTTATTTCGGTTTCTAGATACATGCATGTTGCAATATGGGTGCACTATCACTTTAGTTCTGCAGAACTTAAAGTCTGCTTGTATGTATCCCTCCTAATACACCTGGTTTGTTCCTACTCATACTTGCTTATGTATGTGGCGTGTTACCATGCTCATTCCACAATAAGGGCACACAATTGAGTGCTTGAGTGTGCATATAGTCTTACCCCATACCTTCAACGCCTGTAGTGTGTCAAGAAGCTGCCCCTGGCCCAATTTCTAGGGACTGAGTCCAGTTTCCTTTGTCCAAGACACATGTGCGCCACCTGCGATAGGAACGTGACCGCAGGTGAGCATCTTTATATCCTCCGTGAGTTTTGATTGGATGCGTCAAAGTTGGTCCTGAATAGCAGCAAGAGCTTGTACTCGTTTTGTATTGCTCTGTTTTTGGGCAATGACAGGAATCGTATGGCTTGTACATGCCATGATTAGTACCGTGAAGCCAACACCTACTATGTACGGACATATAATCCATACCTAACCAATTACACATCTAGATATAAAAGTGTGGGGAAATGCATAGCTATTGCTATACTTTTACCGACCCGCTGGACCTATGCGTTAAGAAATTGTGTGAGGTTGCATTGCGTTTAAAATACATCAGCTAATTCACTTCCTTTGCTTTGTTTGGGAACTAGTTCACTTCCTTTGCTTCATTTGGGAACTAATTCACTTCCCTTGCTTCGTTTGGGAACTAAGTCACTTCTCTTGCTTCGTTTGGGAACTAATTCACTTCCCTTGCTTCGTTTGGGAACTAATTCACTTCCCTTGCTTCGTTTGGGAACTAAGTCACTTCTCTTGCTTCGTTTGGGAACTAATTCACTTCCCTTTCTCGCTTGGGAACTAATTCATTTCCCTTGCTTCGTTTGGGAACTGATTCACTTTTCTTGCTTGCTTCGTTTGGGAACTAATTCACTTCCCTTGCTTCGTTTGGTAACTAATTCACTTCCCTTGCTTCGTTTGGGAACTAAGTCACTTCTCTTGCTTCGTTTGGGAACTAATTCACTTCCCTTGCTTCCTTTGGGAACTAATTCACTTCCCTTTCTTCCTTTGGGAACTAATTCACTTCCCTTGCTTCGTTTGGGAACTAATTCACTTCCCTTGTTTGGTTTGGGAACTAAGTCACTTCCCTTGCTTCGTTTGGGAACTAATTCATTTCCCTTGCTTCGTTTGGGAACTGATTCACTTTTCTTGCTTCGTTTGGTAACTAATTCACTTCCCTTGCTTCGTTTGGGAACTAAGTCACTTCTCTTGCTTCGTTTGGGAACTAAGTCACTTCTCTTGCTTCGTTTGGGAACTAATTCACTTCCCTTGCTTCGTTTGGGAACTAAGTCACTTCTCTTGCTTCGTTTGGGAACTAATTCACTTCCCTTTCTCGCTTGGGAACTAATTCATTTCCTTGCTTCGTTTGGGAACTGATTCACTTTTCTTGCTTCGTTTGGGAACTAATTCACTTCCCTTGCTTCGTTTGGGAACTAAGTCACTTCTCTTGCTTCGTTTGGGAACTAATTCACTTCCCTTTCTCGCTTGGGAACTAATTCATTTCCCTTGCTTCGTTTGGGAACTGATTCATTTTTCTTGCTTCGTTGGGGAACAAATTCACTTCCCTTGCTTCGTTTGGTAACTGATTCACTTCCCTTGCTTCGTTTGGTAACTAATTCACTTCCCTTGCTTCGTTTGGGAACTAAGTCACTTCTCTTGCTTCGTTTGGGAACTAAGTCACTTCTCTTGCTTCGTTTGGGAACTAATTCACTTCCCTTGCTTCCTTTGGGAACTAATTCACTTCCCTTGTTTGGTTTGGGAACTAAGTCACTTCCCTTGCTTCGTTTGGGAACTAATTCACTTCCCTTGTTTGGTTTGGGAACTAATTCATTTCCCTTGCTTCGTTTGGGAACTAATTCACTTCCCTTTCTCGCTTGGGAACTAATTCATTTCCCTTGCTTCGTTTGGGAACTGATTCACTTTTCTTGCTTCGTTTGGGAACTAATTCACTTCCCTTGCTTCGTTTGGGAACTAATTCACTTCCCTTGCTTCGTTTGGGAACTAATTCACTTCTCTTGCTTCGTTTGGGAACTAAGTCACTTCTCTTGCTTCGTTTGGGAACTAATTCACTTCCCTTGCTTCCTTTGGGAACTAATTCACTTCCCTTTCTTCCTTTGGGAACTAATTCACTTCCCTTGCTTCGTTTGGGAACTAATTCACTTCCCTTGTTTGGTTTGGGAACTAAGTCACTTCCCTTGCTTCGTTTGGGAACTAATTCATTTCCCTTGCTTCGTTTGGGAACTGATTCACTTTTCTTGCTTCGTTTGGGAACTAATTCACTTTTCTTGCTTCGTTTGGGAACTAATTCACTTCCCTTTCTCGCTTGGGAACTAATTCATTTCCCTTGCTTCGTTTGGGAACTGATTCACTTTTCTTGCTTCGTTTGGGAACTAATTCACTTCCCTTGCTTCGTTTGGGAACTAATTCACTTCCCTTGCTTCGTTTGGTAACTAGTTCACTTCCCTTGTTTGGTTTGGGAACTAAGTCACTTCACTTGCTTCGTTTGGGAACTAATTCATTTCCCTTGCTTCGTTTGGGAACTAATTCACTTCCCTTTCTCGCTTGGGAACTAATTCATTTCCCTTGCTTCGTTTGGGAACTGATTCACTTTTCTTGCTTCGTTTGGTAACTAATTCACTTCCCTTGCTTCGTTTGGGAACTAAGTCACTTCTCTTGCTTCGTTTGGGAACTAAGTCACTTCTCTTGCTTCGTTTGGGAACTAATTCACTTCCCTTGCTTCGTTTGGGAACTAATTCACTTCCCTTGTTTGGTTTGGGAACTATGTCACTTCCCTTGCTTCGTTTGGGAACTAATTCATTTCCCTTGCTTCGTTTGGGAACTGATTCACTTTTCTTGCTTCGTTTGGGAACTAATTCACTTCCCTTGCTTCGTTTGGGAACTAATTCACTTCCCTTTCTCGCTTGGGAACTAATTCATTTCCCTTGCTTCGTTTGGGAACTGATTCACTTTTCTTGCTTCGTTTGGGAACTAATTCACTTCCCTTGCTTCGTTTGGGAACTAATTCACTTCCCTTGCTTCGTTTGGTAACTAATTCACTTCCCTTGCTTCGTTTGGGAACTAAGTCACTTCTCTTGCTTCGTTTGGGAACTAATTCACTTCCCTTGCTTCGTTTGGGTTACACTTCCTCAGCCGAAAGTATACGTTGCACCCATTGCCACATTGCTTACCACAATGACGAGTGTCTCCCCGGTGCCTGTATAAAGCGTACGAGCGGACGAGAATTCACCTGCTGCAGCCACGGGCTCAAACGTGAGTATAAGACACATGTACATATACATATACATATATATATATGTGTGTATATATATATATATATATCCACAAATATCAAATACATTCATGTACAATATAGATATATATATGTGTGTGTGTGTGTTTGTCTGTTATATATATATATATATATATATATATATATATATATATATATACATGTATGTATGTATGTATATGTATATATGTATATATATATGTATATATGTATGTATGTATATGTGTGTATTCTCTCTTACAGAAATATGCGCACTCATTCATGAACACACATTCTCAAATTTGTACACACACCCACAAATATCTAATCCTCACATAGTTTTACACACGCTCGTACATGCATGAACACTCGCTCACATACATATGTTCACACCCACATATACACACGCACACGCGTAGCGGGGCCCAAGTTGTCGAAGAAGAACATTGACTGGTGTAAGATCTGTGCAGAGGGAGGTGAGCTCATCTGCTGTGACACATGTGCTGCATCTGTGCATGCCACTTGCATCAGCGGCACGTATCCATTGCCAGGCCTCAACGACGACATCCTCTGGAAGTGTCCGGTACGTTTAGCGTATAGAATATGGAAATATGGATAATTGTACGTATATCTATATGGGTGTGTCTGTGTCTAGCTTAGGTCTAACTTTCCCATGTGTAACGGGACGTGTGGCATGTTACCACAGACCCGTCAGTGACATGGCCACGTGTTAATATTCAAGTACAACTCCTTTTGTCATCACACCATCTTATATCTACAAGCATACGCCTCTCTCTCAAGTATCTCTCCTTTGCTCTGAATTCAGGTCAGATTGACATCTCACAGTCAGTCTAGTGCCAACTCCTTCGCTTAAGCATTCTCCTCACCTTTTGGCCCACAACACATCCCAGGAGTGCGATGAGGGCAAGATCCCGTTGGTAGACGATGTGGTGTTTGCCAAATTAGGCAATTTCCGCTGGTGGCCCGCCAAAATCCTGGACCGGGATAATTTAGCGGACAATATGGAACGCAAAACCAGGACAAATGCGTGTGTCCCGGTTTACTTTTTTGGGTCTCATGACATGAGCTGGATGCCGTGCAACCACATGACATCGTACAGAAGTGACATCGGGTGCACGGCAAAGAAGAACGGAGCTTTCTCGCGAGCTCTGGTGGAGGCTGAGGCGCATATAGTAGAGGTGGGTCTACCTGATGCCGTTTTTTGCGTGTCTGTATGTGGGTTGTTGGCATTTGATGTGCAAATTCAGTACTTTCCTAGAGGCTTATTTGTAGTTCTAGTACGGCATCACACTCTAAATGTACAGTATGTTGTACCACACTTGTGTATAGCCTAACTAGTGTGTTTTTTATCTCACGTGTGTAACCTGACATGGGCAAACTATATATATATATATATATATATATATATATATATATATATATATATATATATATATATATATATATATATATATATATATATATATATATATATATATATATATATATATATATATATATATATATATATATATATATATATACATAATGTATGTACACGCATGTATGTATGTATGTATATGTATATATATATATATATATATATATATATGTGTTGATGTGTGTATGTGTGTGTGATGTATATATATGCATATATATATATATATATGTTTTTATGTCTATATAAATATATATATATATATGTTATTATGCATATATATATATATATATTATATATATATATATATATATATATATATATATATATATATATATATATATATATATATATATATATATATATATATATATATATATATATATATATATATATATATATATATATATATATATATATATATATATATATATATATATATATATATATATATATATATATATATATATATATATATATATATATATATATATATATATAATCAAGACAAGGAGAGAATGGAACCACTCTCACCCTTTTCACACGCACAGTTGGACGAGAAGAAGCGTGAACGTGAGGCTGTGCTTGAAAGTAAAGACCCAGTTAAACCGTACAGGAAGATTACGCGCAATAATTGGCTGGTCAAGAAACCTGTGACGGAGATCGACGAGTCTCACTCTGAATGCAAATGCAAGGATGAGGTCGATCCAGAAACGTACGTGACTGACTGGTTGTGCTTGTCGTAGTACTTATGTGCATGCAAAACCTTAAGTCTTTGCACATGCTTGTTCAAACTGTCGGAGTATGTGTGGAGGGCTTTGTATGTGTGGGTGCTATTGTTTGTGTAGAAGCTGTTATTCTGCACCGTGGTACGGGTACATCTTTTCACTATAGGAAGACTAGCTTCGACAACTGCAATAGACCGTGAATACCCTTAGGTGAGAGAATGCTAGAGAGTTTGAGAAGCAGTCAGGGCGCACCAGCTGTAAATTACGACGTACACTTGACTACGACCCTGTAGTGGGATAACCCCCCAAATAATATATATATATATATATATATATATATATATATATATATATGCATATGCATGTGCACGTATGTATGTGCGTTGTGTGTATGTGAAAGTGGATATGGGATGTGTCACCACCCATTCTGGAAGTAAGAGGTTGTCGCTTTTCTATTCCTCTGATCTCATGGTTGCCGTAGGCCCCATATACCCAACTGCACACGTGCATGGCGACGATACACAAACCATGCACAGGCAGGTGTGTAGGCCACATTCTATCTGTAAAGCCCCTCCGATGACTGATCGCGGGTTGTTCCTATTCATACCCAACAGAAACGCCATCAATCGGTGCTACGACGAACGCTGCGAGAACCGAATGACTATGACTGAGTGCACAAAAGCGGACTGTAACATAGACACGTGCAACAACATGCGACTCAGCAAGCGTCAATACGCCAATGTCAACGTGTTCAAGACTGCCAGTGGTATGGAAGACCTCACTGACACCAATTATATACTTTCAACGCTCCTGTAAGACTCCCGTCAGTGAATCTACCTGCAGTTACCCGCACGGCCGGATGTCGCAAATTGTGCTGCCTTGTCCAAATCGTGCCGATTTCGGCTATCAAGTCCGTTGTTTTCACTTGTCTTCATATGGCCATTGCACCAATCGCTTCGAGTTCACAAATATCTACACTGTGGACTTTCCCAGGGAGGGGGGCATCTGGACTATCATTGAACACATTCACAGACACTGTACCGTCTTATGTATGTATCTTTTTAGGACATACGTATGCAAGTATATGCGTATGGGAACATCGTTTGTTTATTCTGATTGTTATGCCTACCGTCACACAACAGGCAAGGCTTGGGGGCTGGGGTCGAAATCGGAACTGAAAGCGGGACAGCTGGTGATCGAGTATGTGGGAGAGGTCATCGACACACAGACCGTCCAGCAACGGCTGACCCAGGCGAAAGAGACGGGCTGTGACGACTTCTACATGCTGGGAATGGACAATCAACTGTACATTGATGCGCAATTCAAAGGCAACTTGGCTAGGTATGTGAGTGCGTGTGTGAATGTGTATGTATGTGTGAGTGCGTGTGTGCGTGTACGTGTATGTATGTGTGAATGCGTGTGTGTACGTGGATGTATGTGTGAGTGCGTGCACGTACGTGTACGTGCGAGTGCGTGTATGTACGTGTGTGTAACTGTATGTGCGAGTATGTGTACGTGCGTGTGTGCGTGTGTGTATGTGCGTGTGTGTGTGAGTGCGTGTGTGTACGTGTGTTTATGTGTGAGTGCGTGCGTGCGTGTGCGCGTACGTATGTAATGCGTTAGAGTGTTGTATACGTGTGTGTATGTGTAAGCAGGTGTATGTACGTGTGTGTGTGTGTGGTGCGTACGTGTGTGTTCGTGTACGTGTATAAAAAAATGTGTGATAACGCACATGTACGTGTGTTAATTTTCAGGTGGATGTAGGTGTTTATGAAGGTGTCTGTGTTGATGTGTATGTGTGGTATCTGTGTTGGTTACTCTGAGTGAATGGTTGTGATTGCTGGTTGTGTGTGCACGATAGGTGAGTAAGGCGCTTGCTGCTTGACGGAAAGTCGTAGATGCAAGTCTGACTTGATCTGTATACCTTTTCTGAACGCACGATTGCGAAGACTAATATTGTTGTACAGACAAAATGTCAAACTAATGTCAAACATTTTTAAACGCATGTTGCATATTGAATCATGGCCATATAGTTATGCATATGTGTGAATATATATTTACTTATACTCGTTTATATATACATTATATATATATATATATATATCTACGGATACATCTAGAGTCCTTCAACTTACTTGCTCTTTACTCAAGAGTTTAAATGCTTATTTCACGGAAGTCCACAACTATTTCTGTTTGTTCGTTCTGCATTGATAGTGTCTGTTCCCATACCTGATTGTATATATTGGCACATACTTGGTCTTCATGTTCATATTTTGGGTAGTTCCAACACCGGTACTGTTCCCGTTTTGCTTGTAAATAATATTGTGTATGCATTTGTTTTCTGTACGTTTCCTGGAATATGTTTGCAGGATGTTTGTATCACACACAATGGCAAGCTTGGCTTTTGTCGCTTGCTTCCTATGCCCTTTATTGGATTTCATTCTGGCATCCAGCCAAGAGGAGACTATAGAATTCGATGCAATGCTATGTTAATGTGGATGGCTTCAATGTTTATTTAAATGTTATATTCCCTCTTAAGGTGCATGTCTATTCAATCTCGATATTAGGTTTATGAACCACAGCTGCGATCCCAATTGCGAGACGCAAAAATGGCGCGTGAATGGTGAAATCAGGATTGGAATTTTTGCCATGAAGGATATCAGGAAAGACGAAGAACTTACCTTCAACTACCAATTTGATACCTTTGGCAATGAAGCCAGTAAGGTAAGCACATGCTACTTATGACATACATGAGCATGCACACCCAACACTTCTGTCTATTACGTGCACACTCATGTATATATTACGCATACGTATGCACCCATGAACTTACTTGGCTCAGTATGCGCACACGGACCGGACGTCCAAATGCCCGTCATTGCCGATCAATCAGCTTACTGCGCAACTGCGCTGTGTCATTGTCATTCACTCATGGTATTGTACCCTGGAGTGCACACTGTGAGTCTCATAGGGAGTGGGATGTGGTTCCACGTTTGGTTAGTCTCAGTGCGGTCATTGTACGGCACCACTATATAGTCCTTCGTATTGGTTAGGGCATTATATATGCCCAGACTATCTAGTATGTTATTGAGTGATTCTAGTATGTTATTGAGTGTTGTATCGTATATATATCCTTTGCTTCACAATTCCACTGTGAAAGCCTGGATAGTGAGGCCAAACAACTTAATACTCAATACTTCTTATTGTGCGTGCCTAGGTTTGTCGGTGTGAATCTGCCAACTGCTCTGGATTTCTGGGCATGAAGCCCAAAAAGAAGAACTCAGGTGCAATGAGCGCACAAGAATCGGGCCAGAAGCACCGTGTCAAAAAGAATCTGGTAACTTTGTGAACCGTTCTGGCCTGCTCGCTTCCACTGTCTTGTTCCTTTTCTGTTTCTTCTCGATTGCTTGAGGAGTCTGCTGGCCTAGAACGATGGTCAGAGTACCATACATGCATAGCTTGAACCGTTTCTCGTTCCTCACACCATCACCAATCCCTACTAACTTGCACGCATCTATGTATTTACACTGTCCTGTCACGCTCAACAGAAGAAGAGGAAGGTGCGAGTGGAGAAGATCACTGAGGACGAGTGTTACCACTGTGGTGACGACGGGTCCTTAACCCTTTGCGACATGAATTTCTGTCCCAAAGCATACCACGTCGGCTGTTTAGGCCTCGAAAAGGCCCCCCACGGCCAGTGGCATTGCCCGTGGCACCAGTGTTCACAGTGCAGCAAGAAGAGCACACGCTTCTGTGTGGGATGTCCTACCTCCACCTGTGACGCGTGCAGTGCACAGACTGAACTGACGGGCCATGTGCAACGCAAACTCACGGCGGGGGCCAAAAGCACTAGAACGTATGTAGATTGGTGTGTAATGCCACAGAATGCATGTATATGTAGACGGGGGATATGAAGGCGTGCATGTGTGTAGATACATATTGCCGCAGAACGTGCGTGTGCGTATACCTTTATGAAGGTGTGTATGTTTCTCTATATATAATGTCACATAACGTTTGTGTATATGTTTATATATAATGCCACGGAACGTATGTTTACATATACGTATATGAAGGTGTCTGTTTATTTACGTTTAATGCCACGGACGTAAGAAGGTATGTATATGTTTATTTATGTATAAGGTCACGGAACGTAAGTATATATATACGAATATGAAGGTGTCTATGTTTATTTACGTATATTGCCACGGAACGTAAGAAGGTAAGTATGTTTATTTTCATGTTATGTCACGGAACGTAAGTATATGTATACGTATAGGAAGCTGAGTATGTTTATTTATGTATAATGTCACGGAACGTATCTATAGTATACGTATATGAAGGCCTGCATGTATTTTTATATTATTCAGCGACGACGAGCACCAAATGTAAAAATACGTATCGAAGCCGTGCATGTACATGTGTGGAGTGGTTGAATGTGAATAAAGGTATACGAAGGTGTTCTTGTATATATATAGAGTGGATGTCCGGATATGAAGGTCGTTCTTGTATTTTCTCGTGCGATTGGCATGAGTATGCCAGGCCAGTCCACCATATTCATAAAGTATATGGTCGTCTATTCATGGTACATATAGGGGTTAGTACATACATATTTATTCGGCATAGAAATATCGGCGTACACATCCCAACGTATGCGTATCGCGATTTAGAGTTTAGCACAGGATGTTCTTTTTTTTTTCGCGAGCATAAAAGTTTTAATGTGCTGAATGCATCAAAACATTCCAACAAACGTATTGAAGCACAATCAGGTGCAAGGATGTATAAGCAGTGGGAGATACACCGCAGAAATAGAGAGAGTTGCTTCGGTATTGTATTCGGGTGTGCACTCCACGTACGCCTTCCAGTTTACGACGAACTACCGTATATCCTTACAGAGACGTATACAGGGTACCAAAGAACAGACATGACTCCAAACGCGATACATATACGTACATGTGCGTGTATTGGTTTACCTATATTTGCATATCTCCGACAAAGTTTATGCGTGCGTATACCAGCAATTGAGACGACGCTTCTCACATTGGCCCGTGTACGTAAGCACACGCGCACCCCACGTAAAGTACCGGTGTATACTGTGATGATACCATGCGGATCAGCCAGTCGAATACTACCTTACTCCGCATGTGTACCTACAACAAACCCTTTAACTATGGTGCGTACCCAATCCTGTACACTGCTTTCTACTGTCTGCAGATTCGGACTATGTTTCGAATGCACACAAGAGGCCGGGGTATCTCCAGACTCTGCGACAGAGCATGTGGCCACTATCATCGACAAGGTGCTGCTCAATACGCAACTCCACCGGTCCAGTGGGTCAAGGCACAGGAACACCAAAGGCACGCAGGTACAGGCACACACGCTCACGACCCACACAGTAGAACCCATCAAACGACAGACCAAGCGCAGTGTGCAGGCGATGGAGCCCCTGGTGCTGAGTGATGTGGAGGATGACGGGTCTTCCGAGCAGTCTGGTAGTGGTTTAAAACAGCGGGACGAGTCATCGGCCCCGCCTCGACTGAGTACGACAACCCCATCGGAAGATACACAGAAGCCCTCGAGTGGGGAGGAGCCGGCTCAGACTGTGGCTGGGCCAAATGTGGCCCAACCTCGAGCAGAGATGAGTGTGGACAAAGACGAGCGATCTGACAGGGATTCGCATGTACTTGCGTCGGGCTCCAGTATAGAATCCAATGGCGACCTGGCCATGAGTGATGACAGTGGCAATGCTTCCGTCTCAAGCCATACGGGTATGTGCGTATGTGTGCAAGTTTGTGCGGGTATAGGTATTGATCTATCCTATATGTATCTCACAATTGATGGTGGGATTCGTTAAGTTTTGTAAAACCGTCCGAAGAATTGCAGATATATATATGCTATTCAGTACACGCAATATTCACAATATCAGCTATCGCTGGCTACGATTGTCTTTGTATGCCCGAACGAGCGTCTACGAAGCTTGCTATATGTATATAGCATCAGCTTTAACTTCTGGAGAATTCATACCGCCATGTTAAAATATCTGTGTATTTGTGTTTTCTTCTGAACTAATATTATTATCCATGACATGTTACAATACTACATCCGAAACACTGTCTGGATTCATATCATTCATGACCCGTACCCATACCCCATTCGGAGCACGTATACACATGGACTTGCGTATAGAAGTAGTTCTGATAATTTACAAATATTTGCATCTTTGATATATGAGCGTAAACTGTAGTTGGTAGGATGGTAGCGATATCTATATCAGTCATTGTGGAGAGTGAACTATACACCCTTAAAATATCACACTGGGAGGATAAGTCTTTTTCTTGTATACATACGAATGTACGCGGGGCTACGCACTGATATGTTCACCAGTTATCGATAATCAATTTCGTATGTGGGTTGATCCCATACACGATCATAAGATTTCATGAGACATATATACGAGGAACAATCAAGTATACTCTAGTATGAGAATACACGAGCACGTTGTAGCACACGTACTCAAGGGTTCGGACGTGTGCGTACTCCTACGTGCAGTATCGATGCATATATATCTTGACTCAGTTTTGTGCCTAATTAGCAACATTGTTGACCAAATATGACGGTGGAATCAAAAATATGTACTTTTGCTCGCGCATTAGCTAATTTTGCATCTGTATTTCCACGATGCAATCCAACAATAGAGAGCGCCGTATCCGCAAAGTTCAACTCCGTTATGGCATCAGAGAAAGCAGGTGTTGTGTCGATTGTGGAAGACAGCCTGGGCGAGAGTAGTGCGTGTGCGTGAGAATGTGTCGGAACACGCACATCGTTCAGGGTAGTACGACATCAAAATATTCCGACGACGAGAATGATGTTGCGACGACGATGCACTCTAAAGTGTCAAATACTTCAGAACCACATCGACCACACAAATACGTACGCAAAGCTTTTTATCATTATATTTTGGACCACGCTGAATACACCTTTCTAATATAATTTTCTGGCAACTCTTGACAAATCTGAAGCCACAAGAAAGTTGACTGGCAAATTTGCATACAGAGACCCAATAGGTATCGGTGACTAAAAACTAATAGCTCTACCCAATTTTCTAAGGCTGTGCTTCATTCTATCGCCCTCTCTGGCTGCTTTGGTTTATCTATACAACCGTGCAGAATAGGTTGATTGCGAAAGAACTGCGATCGCGGAGACGCAAGAATTACACTAGCATAAAGGTGGCCAAATAGTTCAAGAGTAGCCGTGTCGAGGTTTTATAATCAGTACAAGGCTCAAGCCCTCTGCGTAGCTCCAAATTCATAAAGCTTATACGTGCGGACACAGTCGCACTTAGATATTAATTAATAGTGCCAGTAGATGTTTTACAACCATTCGAACGGTGTGTGCTCGGCTATGCAAAATTTGCATAAAAATCGATTGACCCATGAACATCATATTGTATGATATTGTACGTTATAATGACAAATATACCTGGTGCTTCTGTCCGATTCCAGGCACTATTATAAATAAATGAAACTCGGTTGTATAATAATTGATAATTAAAAAGGATCAATTTTCAATATTCAATATTTAAAGTATCAATTCTCTATATGAAGTAATAATTCTCTGAAGACTCCTCTATATGAAGTATTAATTCTCTGAAGACTCCAAGGTACCAATACAACATTAGACCTATATATCGGAACAAGATACATAAATTGAGAAAGGGTTTTGGAATCACCCACTGTATGAATCTCATACACATGTGGTGCATGCAGGGCAGTTTCTTTCTGAGTTTTTTCTCTCTGAAAGCTTCTATACTCAGCAGTGTATATACTGTGCCAGGTTGTATTGATTGGAATGCTAACTATTACTGTGACTCATACACAGACCAATACTTCTGTTGGTTGTCATATCCAAATTGGATGGCAGAACGCTAAAAGACAATAGACCTTGTACCAAATCAGTTATGTAAATATAATATTAAAATAAATATGTTCAATTTTCAGAAGGCTATGTATGAATATTAATAAAAGATCCCTTGTGTTTCAGTTCAATTTTCAGTTCAATTTTCAGAATGTGCAAAGCTTTTTTTTTTTTTAATTATCACCGAAAGTGTAGCTGTAGAGTCCCTATTCTTTTTATTCAACTTGAACTTTTCCCCCAATTGAAGACCCCCAGGAGGCCCCCAAGGGATCCTAAATGAAATTTTGTTTCAAAAAATAGAGCATACTTCTTTAGGTCCGTCCCGTGTGTGACTGAACAACAGTGCGTATTTGTGTGTGTGTTGAGTAAAAGTGAGGGAGAAAGCACGAGCTCTTAGCTACCCTCTTTGAAGAAACGCTTTTGGTCTCCGCAGCGCCCTATCCGTGTTTTATGGCGTTTTATCATATAAAAGCCTCCGACTTATCATTGTACCGCCAAAATATAATAAAATATGTATTGTGCTTCACATCAGAACCAGTTTACCAATCAGAATAATTTAATTCAAATCGGTAGTGACTGTAGCACATCAGTCCCTAGAAGTAGTAGCACGTCTAAGCACAGTATTTTAAAAGTTTATTTCAAAAACGTGACATGATTGATTTCCATTGGCCTAGATGAATGCAATCTTTTGCTAAAAATTCAATCACGGAACCGGCAAACCAAGCTAAATTCAAATGCTTCAAGTTCATAAGCTCATAGTTACCAAGTTATGTTTCGTGCGTAAAGCACTAAATCAAGGGCATTTAGTTATGTGTCGTGCGTACAACACTAAAGCATGGGCATTTATATACTATATAAATGGGCTTATATCGAGTTACTAAATATCAGAACACCAAATATATTACCAATTAATCTCCGAGGCCCTCAATTCCTAATACAATATGGGTTCATGTTTCAGCGCGATAGGCAACTGCTTCAAAGGCCTCTGGAATGGCATTGTTCACGTCTTCGAGATTATCGTCAACTTCTTCGCTAGTGTGTTCGGTGCTATCTTTAACTGCTTTGGTGCGGTGTTTGGTGCCATATTCACTGGTCTAAAGAGGTTTTTGGATTGTCTAATGTGTAAATAATTTGGCCGTAAATACTTTGACAAATCGTCTACTATGTACCGAGAAATTTCTGGAAGCTTCCTGAGGTCATCGTCGATCAAAGATGCTATGGAGCGGGAATGTTACAAAGCATCTGCTTTGATCTTATCTGGAGACCTACCAACAGCTCAGGACCATCGACGACTTATAGTAGAAATTTCCTTTGAGATGACAATTGTTGACGTGCAATTGTCGTTGGTGCATTGGTTCTAGCAACATTCGCCTCTTTTTGGCCACCTGACAACTGTGGCTGACACGCGAAGCTGTAGTTCCTTGCCAGAAGTTGTGACTAAGCTAATTGCGACTATCATGCCCATCGAAACGGTACAGCAAGCTCGGCTCCCTCATATCATACTCCAACTCACTCGACAGCTAGACAACATATGAACTTTGCAATAAAGATAATTAATTCTATATACTGTTCTGTTATGTTTTCGTGTTTGACTCTTTTAGTCTAATACTTTTAGCTGTTCAATAGGTTGACCATTTTAACAAGAAGCTTCATCTTCAGCGCTCGTTGTGGCGTGTGTATTTCCCTTGCCTTCAATGCTATTTTCCCGTGCTACTTACACGAATTTAACAAATATTCGACTAAGCGCAAACTCGTCACAAGTATAAAAATTCAAATTTATACGGTATGTACCTTCTCTGTAGTTCAGATACACCTTAACACCTGGCCGCCTCTACAATATCAGCCAGCCCAATTCCAAATCACTTTTCAAAATAGTAGACAGAAAGGCTTATCATCATGGTTGCCCACCAGCAGTGTAAAAACTTGCACAACTTAAATTAACCAATTAAATTGATGGATTGCTAGCTTCATGTACGTTTTAAAAAAAAGCACACAGGCGCAAAACAATCTTTTGAAAAATAAATATAAGACTTTCATGCGAGTGTTCATCATCTATACAGCTTCCAATTTGTATATATCGGGACACTTTCGAAATTTATATAAAGTGGAGAATTCAAATACATGCAACTGTAGGATGAGAACAGTTGAGTGTTGGGACACGGCAGTACCAAAATGTGTCATTTACTATAGTACTTAGAATGTAAAGTGCGAAAGGTTTCCTATTAGATAGTAGTACTACTATACTTCTCTGAAAGTCTTAGAACAGAAGCCCGAACCCGTTAGGTACTCTAAGAAACCGGTAAAATCGGTATATATTCCGAAAGGCGAGCGTCGTTGCGCGTTCTATTGTTAATAATCACAGATATGGCATCGCATAACATATATTGAAGCTACACTCAATTCGCACACCATAAGTCACAACGTCCGCCACAAATCAAATACAAATGTCGAACCACCTTCAAGATTACAGATAAAGCGCTGACTTTTGAGATAGACAATGGCACAATACATAAACTTTGTCTTTACGTATTTTGACTATATATGCTCTCGATTTTTTAAATATAGTCATGTGTATAGAAACACCGTACAACTGATCTGACAGTGGAGATACAGTGATACACGCACAGACAACGCACACAGAGGATATAGTGACGAATACCCCATTGCACTGAAGCATTGACAATTTGGCAAACCTGCTGCAGCATCACAGCCTATGATCCACGGCCCTCCCCCGATGTAGTCCATATACATATGATACATATTTGACCTTTTTTTATTTCCTGGGCTTTTATATTATTCTACGACAATATCGTTCACTATTGTAATTTTTGTTTCATGACGTTGTTTATTATTTCTTTTTTTTTAAAAGAAGACAGACAGTAAATGGCTTATTTAGTAAAATTGTCGAGACTGCTTCACTCTGGAATGACTGTTTACAACAGTGTCGCCAACTGTGTCAGTAATGAGTATAAGTATTGTTCTATATTCTATTCACTATGTTATCGCTTTGTCTTTCAGGGAATATTGTCTTTCTAAAACTACTGTAAATATATAAATAGTAGTAGTGCACTAAAGGGCAGTCATTCCGAATCAGTATAAAATATCAGACAGTCATTAGACTCCTCACCCCAGGCCCCCAGCAGGGTCTCCGACTCCCACGCGAGAGTCAAGACTCTCAGTCACAGCCTCTCAGACTGTATTTTATTTTTTTTAAATATATCACAATTCAATTTCATACCAGTTCACTTTTTTAAATTCTAGATATACTTCTACAGTTTTACTCGCGGAGCATCCAAACTTTGTACTTTTGTGTGTAACTGTGAGCTGAGTGCTGACCGAGACTCCGAGAAAGAGAAGCTTTTACACACTTTTACGTCAGAATTTGCAAAATATCTCATTGGTACATCACTTTCTGATTGTGAAGTGATATTTTCCTTGCTCTTGTGTCGAGGTATCGATCACTCTCTCGACTGTCGAGTGTCGACTGTCGAGTGTCCCCTGTCTGTATCCGTGTGTCGTCTTACGTCTATCGTCACTCGTCACTCATCACTTGTCACTCTCAAGAGTTATGAGTTATCAAGATTCAATAAATCAAGACGACCAAGACTCCAAGAGACTCGCGCGCGAGAGAGAGTCCAAGACTCAAGAGTGAAGACTGAAGAGACCTGCGGCCCTGCGGGCCGCCGGGGCCGCGAGCCGTGAGACCAATCAGACCATCGGGCATCTCAAAGACTGAAAGAGTGTCAGACTTCAAAATTTAAAATTAAGTCAAATTCACAGTATTGTAAATTATTGTTTATAGAAATTTACATTTTTAAAAACAAAGTCGCAGAGACGCAGAGTCGCAGACTCTTTCTCTCGCGCGTGGAGTCGTGGAGCTACCTCAATAAGTTATGGTAAATATTATAGGCATATAAGGTAAAAGTTTACATATATAAACTAACTTTTTTTTAAATACAAAATAGATGTTAAAACTTTTATTTGGGACAAATCAAATATCGAATTTTGAAACTCTGTACTCGAAACGTTGTCCTATCGTTGTAAAAATTGGGCTATATAATGCGTGATAGCCAATCAGAATTCACAAGTGGTGAACACGCCGCCCAAGTGGTTATGAACACATGCGATGCTTGCATATGCATATTATTTTTTACGCCTCAAACTGGTAATGCAACACCTGCATTTGTAGCCACTGTTATAGTCTGAAGTTGTTCACTTTACACGTAACGATTTTTTACATCCTCGATGTAATAAGAAGTATTAGACAATAACAAATGAAGTATTTATTATGTATACATGTGCATGGTTGTACGTTGTTATTAGCATATGAACAATTGATCTGTATATGTGTGGGTTTGTTTTATTTTAATTATATCGATATGCATTGTGTTTATTTGTGATATATGTGTAGTGTGTGTGTTTCTCTTTGACCTCTTGTCTTTATATTAGCTCATAATTATATATGTGTATATGTGTGCATGCATAATCTTAATTAAGAATATAATATTATTCGATCTGTACTTGTGTGTATATTATTGTATTAGCTTATATGTAGTATGTGTGTTACGTGCGTGTTTGTATTTGCTCTTCTGCAAATATAATAATTTGTCTTCGCCCTCTTGTCTCTATATTAGCTTATATACTCATTTGTATGTATACATGTGCATGCAAGAACTTCATTGTAAAAGTATTATTTGATCTGTACATTTATGTTTTATTATATTCCATCGATATATATTGTGTTTATTTGTTATATTTGTGTAGCGTGTGTGTTTCTCCTTGCTCTCTTGTCTATATTAGCTCATAAATATTTATATGTATATATGAGCATGCGTGAACCTAAATATATATACATAATTAACAAACTATCGGCTACGTCCCATGGCGGCATGGCCATGTATGCTGCGTTCAGCCGTTCACGCAACTGTTCAAATTTCTAAAACTTTATTTCATTGCCTCCTGTAAAATTGAACAAGAAGGCTGTTTGTTTATTATTCGTGTTTTTTTTTAAATAGATATTTTTATAGTAATACTGGCAACCGACACTGTGGCTGGTGTATTGCACGCTAAAACAACAGGACAAAATTCTGACACCGCCCTGACCTAAACAAAGCACCTATCGTTTGTGCAGCCGGTACCAATCGGTTATAAAAGTTACAGTTTAAAAAAACTTAAACTGATTGAGAAATAAAAGTTTTAACGTAAAACCTTTCGAGGTTAAGCGTGTACTTATGGTTCACTCGCTTTAAAACTGACTGAGTACTGACTGTAACTGTACTGTATACTGTGTATGGTGTATAGATTGTAGAAGGGAGAACCTACTGGCTGCTGTGTGTAGAACTGTAGAGTTGAGTAGACTCAATAGAAGTAGACGGTTTAGTACATCTTATTTTTTTTTAATAATATAGGTGGTATGAGATATCCATTATTCCATAGAATCGATACTCTCGAGTCTCGACTCTGACTCCAATAGTCTTTCTTTATTCGTAGAAAGTTATTAATGGTTCGCTCACAACTTCACAGTTCACACTCATCACTCATCAGTGAATACTGATTTTACTGATACTATTGAATCTAAAAATATTATGCTATTTTTAAAAATATACACATGTTTGTACTGATCACTATTAGTGATCACTGACGAGAATAAATAGAGAACTTTACAAATAATAGTAAAAAGAGCAAGAAAATTATATATATGAACATAAATACATAATATGTATAAATTTCGATCCTGTATTTTAGCACATGATCCTGTAGTCCTGCAGTGACCTGTACTGTATTTTAAAAAATGTCTGCCATTCAACCAATTATTGATCGTTTTGGCTTAAATTAAAACATGATTGGCATCGCATCCCAAATATTGCAATAAGAATCAAAAAGAATAAAATCCTACTTACAAATACAAAATGTGGATTTATTGAGATATGTTTTAAATTGAATTTTTGAACAAAAATTTGAAAAATAAATTTGGAAAGCTTTCGCACGAGCTACATAGAACAAAATCCAATTCACCAATGGGCGAAGACTGGCGAGTACCCATCTAACGCTGACGGGTTTTGTTACTTATGTAGGCTGTAGCCAGTAGCCAGTACTAGCCAGTAGCCACTAGCCATCATCCCACCAAAGACTTTTACAATCGGTGCAGTGACTGCACTGCTGCAGTCAGTCAATGAATGACTTAGCGGCACTGCGGCAGTCGTCAGCCCTAATTGCTTTCTATTTATTCATTTTGAAAATACAGCACAAAAATAGTAGACAAAACAGTTTGTTTGTTTTTTTAAAAACAGTTTGACAGTAACATATAAAATAAATTTATTTACTCTCTACTCCCTTTAGCAGTCAGGGGGAAGTTCACAGTTGGCTGAAGAAGTTGAAAACAATAACAAGCCTCAGTAGCCTACTCACCATCAACTCCGAGAGTAGGTCATGAAATATGAAGTCATGAACTCCTATTTCGATAAATATTTTTTTTAAATACTTGTTTTTTTTATCTCTCTTCCTTTTGACTTTCGCGTCATGACGTGTGGAGGACTGGAGGAGTTACTTAAAAATAAGAGTCAGGACATCAGGAGCGAGTCAGGACTCAGGGGAGTGTGGACTGTGGAACTGTTGAAGTATGGACTGTAGAGTTTTCACTAGAGTGGACTGTGGGCCGTGGGGCTGACGCCTGACAGTGAGTGACAGGCCTGTGGGCCTGTGGGCCTGTGGCCTGTGGCCTGTGGAAAGTTTTTTTTTGTTGATATTGCTTTCTTTTTTAAAACAAGTATGTATATATTTTCTTTTTATCGCAATTATTTCCGGGGTTCGGTTTACTTTATCATTGCGCCACGCGGGCCAACTTCACACGCCCTACGACGAAGTTACGAAGTACGAACAACGTATTTCTTTTTTTAGAACACCAAAATTAATCTACTAGAAATATGCAGAAATATCAAATATGCGGCTATTCACTCTATGTTTTGTTTTTTCTGAAGAAGCAAAAAATATTCGTTCAGTAGGTCTCTCTTCGTGAGAGACTTGACTATTTTTTAATAAATTCATAAAATTGTAGTCCACCAGAAGTACAAACTCGTTTTTAGAAAATTTATACGAAGATTCACTCCGCACGTTCTCGGCTCCTGGCTCACACAAGGGTAAAGGGTTAGTGGGGTACGGAAAATGGGCGGAGTATATATGTGACGTTCGAAACGGATATAGCTTCATTTTTAAAACTTCACAGTGAATAATCACAAATATACATAAATAATATTAAACTAATATAAAATCAAACTAAGATAAAAATGGTAGCCATCAACAGAAACAACGCCGGAAGCGTCTCTGCCCAGTACCACGTTACCTTTGGATCAGAAAATGTCCAGGAATTTAACAGATGGGAGCCTGCACACGTCTGCAATGCTCATCCAACCTTGAAGATGAAGAAAGCCAAGTATCCCCCGGCTATCAGAGCGCGCAGAGGTGCTGGACAACGTCTATAAGCAACAATCTGGTACGTGCGTATGCTGGAAGCACATGCGTATATACTCCGAATGGATACATAGCTGACTATTGGATATCGGAGTTATATTTTGAGAAGTCTCCTGGCAATAAAAGAAGTATATGCAGCTGACTAGCGCAGATCAGCTGCACATCGACACTGGTTAATGCATAACATAGTAAATAGGGTTGGCTCAAGCCGAATAAACTACATACAATACAATACGATCTTTGTAGCATTTTTGAACTTTTAGAGGCTTCCGACTATCAGGAGTTGTACCCACTCTGTGCAATGGCAGTCGGGAAATGGAGTGGCTTCGCAATGCGGTTCATATATGTCTTTTCTTCCAAATTCATTCCACCGCCATGATCATCATTCGCTTTTAGAACGATAAGCATATCAACTCGGGTTGCGCTAAAATTAGCCAGTAAATACCTTTCTAAGACTGAATCCATAAGTTATTAAAATGTAATACTGCACACGGCCAATGACGTTAATAATGGCACGTGTATGTAGCGTGAAGCATCACTTGCTTCTCAGTTTGTAGACAATGACATCCATCTGCTGGATAACGAGTAAAGATTGATTGTGCTCAATTGTCGCCAGTATTTCGTTTTATGAAACATAGACGACGAGTTGTTTCCATGCATTGTAGGCTCATGCATGCTTCAAAGCGATAGGACTAAAGTGTCCCCGCCACAAGTATACGCGCGGGGTGTGTTGCGTATCCGTCTGCGAGTGTATGTAAATATAGATTCGGGCACTTATTGGCGCATATTTTTACATCGCAGTGTAGCTCGGTATGGGCCATTAATTATATTCTAGTAACTATCAAAGCTAGGGTATACAAAAAATGCAGGAGGATGGGATCTTTTTTTGATTAGCTAAGTATACTCCTCTGCTGTTACAAAATATCCTGTAAATAGGCTGAAGATTGTCTGGTATACATAAGGTAGAGCATGACGGAGCCTGGAGCTACAATTGACCCTAGGCTATTTTATTATAATGAGAATGTACATTAGGATCCCTTTACCACGGGGGCTCTCCTCCCTCTCTATGAGAAAGGCATTCGGAAAGAGGAGATAGTTCTATCTGTTAGTAGATTATTGTGTAGCACAATAAAGAGACCGTGGTGGGATGATGGGGGATCTACAGCAGGGATGGAAAGACAGGACTTTTGAAGGAACTCCTCTAGTATTAGTATATATATATATATATATATATATATATATATATATAATTCCCGACACAAGATTTCAAAGGAAACATATCACTTTGATCCTCTCTAAAGGGAAAGAAGTAAATATACTACAACGGACGTCGGACTAGTACCATGACAGACTATCCTAAAGAATACCTAGGTTTCAAAGGAAACATATCACTTTGATCCTCTCTAAAGGAAAAGAAGTAAATATACCACAACGGACGTCGGACTAGTACCATGACAGATTATCCTAAAGAATACCTAGGCCCTAACTAAATAAACAAACTCGTGGAGATAAGACCTCGAAAGGCTCATACCTTGAGTAGTCGGGTGTCCTCTTGTCCTACTGCAGCATATTTCAGAGAAAATGACTTCAATCAATATTAGGCGTCATACATAGCATCCTGAAAATTAAAATAATAATAATAATATCCTCTAGCATGTCTAATTTTCAGAAGGCTACAAGCATAAACTCGTGTTATTTCTATTTTGAAGTATCGATTATCATGGGTACTCGCTACTACTCAGCAAACACGCCCTCGGGCTTCTGGCCCTCAGAGGCTCGAAGACTCGAACCTACACTCCTACAGTCCTATACTTCACAGTTTACAGTCCTATTGCTACAGCCGCCTACAGCCTACGTTGGCTACAGGTCAGGTGCCAAGAAGTGCCAAGTGCCAACCTGAACTATGAACCCAATCTTTTTCTTTGAAAACCCCAAATGTCACCCACTCACCCACTCAGGCCTACAGTGCCCAGAGCCCCAATTGCCAGTGCCCTACACTCCTACAGGCTACAGGCCTATATTTAGGCAATTTGGCACCGCCAACTTGCTCTTAGAATTTACTTTTTTAGTCTCTCAAGAGAGTAGAGAGAGAGTATCGGCCTCTCGTGGCTCCTACAGTCTAGGCTACAAGTTAAAAAATAAAAATATACTTTCTTGGTAATAGGCTAATTAAAGACTTCTACTCTAGTAAGAAAATTTTGAATACATAGATAATAATAATAAATTCTTTAAAAAAATTCAAATATATATTTTAATTTCAGAGGGGTCAGGGGTCAGCAACCGGGCAGGCCATGCAGCGGTAGGCCGGCTGGGCAGTGAGCCAGCCTTCTTAAGGCCTTAAGTCCTGAGCCGCCGCCCGCCTGACCGCCTGACCGCCTGTGAGGGCTGAGGCCTGAGGGCCCTAGGCCTGAAGTGAACTACATACAGTGAACTTCTTCTGAATCGACAGGTCACTACCATTCATGATTCACCAAGAGCACTGCAGCAGGCTCAGGGCCCCAGCCCCCAGGGCCCAACCCATCCAGATCAAGCACTCTGTGAGTCTGGACGCTGGACTCTGGACTTTGGAGAGTGGATTGGGCCTCGGGCCTCGGCCCTCTCTCTGCCCCAGTTTCAGGCTGGTCTCAGACTCTCAGTTTGCCGTATCTGGACTCTCTATGGGACTATGGGTATATAGACTGTAGAGTGTACTCTCTCGAGAGTAGAGGGAGAGAGTGCAGACTGCAGTGGTGAGTGCCTGAGACTTGTGAGTGGTGAGTGACTGACTAAGGTAATTGCCAGATTGGTGAATGATAATAAATGATAGAATTTATAAAGTCATAGATCATTGGTCAAAGTGTTTTTATTTATTTATTTGTTCTACTTGTGTGTATGTACATAGAGCAACAATTTCTAGAGATTTTTAGCAATAATAGTTGACACCAATAGAAAGTGGTTACCAGCTATTTACCTCGCTAATCGTAGACTCGTAGTGAACGTACTCTACTCTTCAATTTTCATTTTTATTTTTATTTTAAAAATATACATAATATTATTGTTGTAAGACTCAGCCAGGCTAGTACCGAACTGTGACCCTTATCGGTCATTAATATGTGATAATGTGAACCGCTGTCAGTCGCCAGAGCCTCAGCCTTCGTGGGCTGTAATGCCTGAGTCCCAGCCTAAGGCCGGGCCCTAGTATATGGCCAAAGTCCGTGATGTTCTGAGTCCCCTTTTGCTACGTAAAGTGAACACATAACATCAGTATAATAAACCTGATCTACGACACTTTGTCCGATAAGTTCGCCCAGTCTTACAATTTTACTGATGTTAAGTGTCCACTTTATGTAGCAAAAAAATGGAGTGCGTGAGGCGCTGCAGGGAAGCACCCGGCAACGTCGAACAGTATGATTTCCGAGGGGTCGAGGCCTTGGCTATACGTCACACGCCTCAACAAAACCCCAGAACAGCTCCGTGTATTCAAGCACAAGTTCAATCGCCTGGCGTATGACGACAAAAACCACAACTTTATAGAAGGGGTGGAGGTCGACATCCGCCTGAAGCCGGGTGTAACAGATAACATATTGGTTTTTAATTGTATTTAAAATAATTTAATACAAATTCTTTTTCCAATATTTCCAAAGTGTTCTAAATTCACTTTGATGGCTCCAATAGCCTGAGTATTTGGTATGACTCATTTACTTGGATCTATTTGGGACAATAGTAGATGTAGGATATTATAAGCTAAGTTTTATAATCTCTGAACTACTACTTACAGGTTTTGGTCTTCCCGCCAATCTCCAAAATCCAATTAACTTTTCTTTATTTATATCAGCCAATGTATTAACTTGACTTACGTTCGTATTTGGTATGACTCATCTACTTGGACCTATTTGGGACAATAGTAGATGTAGGATATTATAAGCTAAGTTTTATAATCTCTGAACTACTACTTACAGGTTTTGGTCTTCCCGCCAATCTCCAAAATCCAATTAACTTTTCTTTATTTATATCAGCCAATGTATTAACTTGACTTACGTTCTTATGTCTGTTTTCAAATTAGGCATGTGGTCATGAACACTTAGTACTTCTAGTGAGAATTATTCAATAAAGAACAGCTAGAGGTACGCCCTGTGTGATCGAGGATATTTAGGCTCTTAACAAGAGGCAGTCCCGATCATTCTTACACAAGCTACCACTGCTAAATCCTAACTGACTAAATTGTATTTTAGTTTAATATAGTTTGAAACCTAGCAATTTCCATCGAAGTTTACATATTTTTCAGTTATTTAGTAGTTACAGTAGTGTACTGCTTCTAGACTGTCTGACATCGATTTACTATCCAGCAAATACTATGGCTAAGGATACTTCTAAAGGCAAGGGAGCCGCTAGCTCTAAGCCTGCTAAGACTGCCGAGGTTCCTGAGGTCCCTGTGGAAACACCTAGCCTGTCTGGAGTTGAGCCTGCCGAGGAAACTGTTGGGGAAGCCAATTCTGAGGTTGGTACAGAGGATTATTCTGAGGATGACTCGTCGGATCCTAAAGCCTTGGAAGAAGAGGTATCTACTACCGCGGAAAGGCTCGCCAGCGTCCGTGTATCACCTAGGAGTGAAGCTCAGGACCCCAGCTTGCCCCCTGACCACGTGCCGTCAAATATTGGGGATAAACGTCGAAAGGCTGGAAAATTCGTGGATACGAATGTCGGGGGGCATTATAACTCCACATCTAAAGGACACTCCAGCACAAATCCGGAGTGAAAAGGAAGTATTGGACCTGTCCGAAAATTTCGGTTTCGCCATCGATGGAGAAGCCATTCCATTCAGCTCAAATCTTGGGGCCGAAGCTGAGGACGCCATAACTCGACAACGAGTGGTTGGATCCTCTCAATCTCGACGCCAATTGAACCGCACTGAAGCGCTCTTGAAGGAGCTAGCGGCAGCAGCAGTTGTGGACCCTTCTATCGTGTCCCACTTGGCTGATATTCTTCCTATACCGAAGAAGAAGAAAATTCCGGGCCGAGTTTCGAACCCGAGACCTACTGGTTTACCAGCCAGTATGTTTACCACTAAGCCAGTTACCACTGGCGAGAGAAAAAATATTTCAAAATTCAATCTCTATAGCTCTGATGCTACCATTGACCATCCTCTTGACAAACCTAACCCTGTCAGAGGATATGATCGTATGGAACTCGATAAGGCTTACCATCCTCGTAATATCGACCCTCATTTGCCAACTAACCCTGGTAATCACGATTTTGGCACCAGTACCTCGTTAGAGGGTTCCCGCTCTAATCCTGAGGATGAGGAAGTGAGAACCAGACATACTCGTCTCAGGCTATTACGCTCTGGTATGCAAGTCCTTGAGGACCGTCTATTGAATGACTCTGACCTTGACGATAGGAAAGCGGATAACATTCGCTATCTAATCGATAACAAGAGAAAGGAAGTAGACACCATCTTGGCACTAGCAGCCCGTAGCACTGAGCATGAGCCTCGTGAACGCTTAGAACCAAGCTTTATAAAGCAGCTAGGTAACGCGCAGGCTGAGGTCGATTTCTCTACTAATGAGAGTACAGTGGAGACACTGAAGGCCTTCGACCAACTTAAGGAGTCTGCCAGCCTTAAGGATAAGCATATGATGAATGCCTTTATTCATTTCTGTGAGCCAGGTGAATGGCGAACTATCTTGAAGGCTCATGAGCCCAACTGGAAAGCCCTACCCTGGCACCAGTTGCGTGATAATATACTTAACACCTTTCTTGAAGATGCACGTGACCGTGAACTTTTAGAGTCTCGCAAGTTCTTTGCGAACGATACCACTATTCGAGGTGCTCTAGCTCATATGACACATATGAATACTCGGATGGGTGGTCGTACCTATACTGGCGAATATTTATTAATTTGTCAGATGATGGAGACTCTGGGAGCTAACCTCTTTAAGAAAGTCAATGATGACATCATCGCCTATGGTGATTTGCGATCTATGCCTTGGTCTGTCTTTGAGAAGATAGTACACAAGCATACCAATTCCTCTACTAGAGTACTTAGTACCACGAGCTACACCCAGCCCACTAAGCGAAACGCAGTAGAGACTAATACTGCGCGTAGTACTAAGAAACCTCGCACTACTACTGGAGGGGGGTACTGGCTCTACTTCTACCGAACCGAAAGGTGATAAGAAGGTGAGAGCGCCTTGCAAGAAGTGTGGTTACAACCTCACAAAACGTAATGGCAAGTGGAATGGTAGACACGACCCTGTTAAGTGTGCACCAGGCAAGCCAGATTTTGGACACTATATGAAAGAGTGTGCTACTTGCAAGGGTACTAACAGTTGGCACAAAGAGGATTGCAAGGACTTACCGGACGTCCAAGTTAAGCACTGACAGTACCATATGTGCGCACTAGAGCAAGATTATGAGAAAATGTTCAATAAAATCTATACCAAAGGAGATGAACGTATCTTTCAAACAGTTTTCGTGAATGGAGAAAAAAAGTTATGGCACTATTTGATCCAGGGGCTGAAGTCTCTGCTATCTCACGCCGAGTAGCCTACGCTACAGATATGGCTGTCCATAACAAAACAAACTGATTTAATCTTGGGAAATGGCAAAGTTACTACTTGCGAACAAGCCATTGACTATGCACACATAATGTTGTCAGATAGAAGAGATGTGAAGACTCACCTAATCGTTACTGACATGTCTCAGAAATACGATTTAATTATAGGTATGACTGATCTTCTCAGTTTAGGTATAACACTCACTGGTCTGCCTAATGGGCTAGACCCGAATAAAGATCAGTCAGATGATAATATGTTAAAGATACCTAAACCTCCGGAAGGTGAAGCAAAGGATATGATTCCGCACTTCACCGATATAATTATGGACTTAATTATACAAAACAGGAAGATTGCAATAACTGACTGGTGTATGTTTAAGTTCTCTAATGCTGAAGTCTCTGCTATCTCACGCCGAGTAGCCTACGCTACAGATATGGCTGTCCATAACGAAACAACTGATTTAATCTTGGGAAATGGCAAAGTTACTACTTGCGAACAAGCCATTGACTATGCACACATAATGCTGTCAGATAGAAGAGATGTGAAGACTCACCTAATCGTTACTGACATGTCTCAGAAATACGATATAATTACAGGTATGACTGATCTTCTCAGTTTAGGTATAACACTCACTGGTCTGCCTAATGGGCTAGACCCGAATAAAGATCAGTCAGATGATAATATGTTAAAGATACCTAAACCTCCGGAAGGTGAAGCAAAAGATATGATTCCGCACTTCACCGATATAATTATGGACTTAATTATACAAAACAGGAAGATTGCAATAACTGACTGGTGTATGTTTAAGTTCTCTAATGGGTACGTTAGACTTGACTTAACAAACATCGACTTCTCTAAGTTAAAGTGTCCTTCACATAACTACGTGAGTTGGAGACACAAAGTCGTTGTCAAAACCCAAATCGAAGATTGGTTAAAACAGGGTCTAATTGAAATCAATTATGATGCAACCCCAGTTAACTTAGCTCTCTTAGCGGTCGATCAATATAAATCTGATGGAACGTTTAGTAAAACAAGAGTAGTACTAGACCTGTCGCCAATCAACAAACTAATTCCGCAACATAGTTTTCCCTTACCTAAGATAAGCGAGATACTATGCAAAATGGAGGTGCGACTATCTTTTCCAAGATAGACTTAAAAGCTGCATTCCATCAACTACAGATATATGAGCCTCATAGGAAATACTTTTCCTTTACTTGGCAAGGTAAGAAGTACCAGTTTAAAGGTGCACCTGAAGGCTTACACATGTTACCTTCTTTCTTCCAACAAGTTATGATGGAACTATTTGCGGACCTGTCGTATAACGTATCAGTCTATTTAGATGATATAGTTATCTTTACAAAGACAGCACATGAACATGCTAAACTCGTTAAAGAAGTCTTAAAGCGACTTAATCATGCTAAACTTAAGATTAACGAAGACAAGTGTTCTTTTTGCTAAAGATACTATACACTTACTTGGCTACAAAGTATGTGCAACAGGGGTAGAAATTGATCCTGGCAAGAAACAGTTTCTGTTGGATTTATCAACACCAATTACTGGAAGAGATGTGAACTCTGTGTGTGGGTTTGTTAACTTCTTCTCGGATTCGGTACCGCATCTTTCTCATTACTTAAAGCCTTTCAGTCACCTACGGCTGCACAAAGGACCTTTAGGAAAGCTTTGGACTAAAGAATGTGATGATGCATTTAAACTAGTCAAAAGTAAAGTAATGGACGCACCCATCATGCAGTACCCTGTGGATGGTGTCCCATTCCAAGTAGCAACCGACGCTTCAGATCGAGCGGTAGGTGGAGTGCTTTACCAACCGATAAATGGTAAACCGCGCTACATACAATTCTTTAGCAAGAGTTATAATAAGAGTCAACGGAATTACCCTACCGTTAAACAAGAGCTCCTTGCTATAGTTACTGCGCTAAGACAGTTTAAAGACTACCTTTATGGAAGTTACTTTACTGTCGCCTGTGATCAAAAGTCTCTAACATACTTAAAAGATATGAACCCTGACTCACAGTTAGTGAGCCGCTGGCATGACATTATTGCCAAGTTCGCTTTTAATATAACACACATACCAGGAATACATAACCATCTTCCTGACATGCTCTCTCGACTTGTGCCCGACTACCAGAAAACAGTCAAGGGGTTATTAGCAACAGATTGGATGTTAAATAAGAAATGGTTTAACCTCGCTCAATCACGATGGGGTCCATTTACTGTTGATATGTTCGCCACAGAACATAACAAACAGGTTTCTGAATATAGGTCGTTGACTCATCCTAAAGGTGATGCATTTCAGCTTGACTTATCAAAGCCTAATGCGTGGGCTAACCCACCTTGTCAACTTATCGCACAGTTGTTAAATTATGTTAATATTACTAAATCTACCATTACGCTGTGTTGTCCCTTACGTAACTCCGACCCATGGATACGTGATTTAATTAATATGATTCAAGACGAACCTATTTATGTCGACCGTGAAACCGACACGTTCTTGTATCAGGGATCCTATTCTATTACGAAGACACCTTGGAAACACACCATTGTTTGTCGCATCGGTCCTGCAGGTACCACTAAGTGGAAACCCTCAACCGAATTCTTAGCTAAACTAGAGGAGTCTAAAGAGTTTGAACAAAAGCTCAAGACTCGTACAACGCATGCACCCAACAAGATTGCAGTCGAGGTAATGCCGATTGAAACGGCATTAGATCGTAAAAACATGGAACTAGCTAAGGCCATGGATCAAAGACTCAAAACTCTAAGAGAACCTGAAGCTCGCACTCGACTACTTAAAGCGCTGCTTAAAGAACAGCCAGGAGTTGCGAAACAACTGAAGAAGATACTTCAACAATCTAATGTTGTCAATTATGTATCTCAGGAGTCTACCCCTCCTGATACTGAGGTTGCCCTTTCCAACAGGACTATGGTTCATCCAGCCAGCGTTACGCAGAATCTGACTGACTTAGAGGAGCTCGAAAGTAGAGTTAAAATTATACATAATTTAACGCATCGAGCATATGAGCATACTTATAAAATGGCTATTCGTGCAGGGCTTGATCACCCGGCGCTGAAAGAAACCATACGTGAGGTATACCGACGCTGTACTGATTGTGAAAAGAACCAGATCAAGTGATACGGTTGGGCACCCCTAAAAAAGTGTGACAGAAGACCAACCGATGCGCCGAGCGATTTGGTTAAACACCCGCGATCCAAGCATACTGGCGATGTATATATCTGTCATTTCTTATGTGTGGCTTCGGGCTATAACTTGCTTTATGCAATACCGAACAAATGTCCACAAACAGTGGCAGAATTATGCTATCACGTCTTTAAGGACTTCGGTTTCCCCCGAGTACTATGTTCTGATAACGGTAGTGAGTTTTGTACCGACGTAATGGAGGCACTTATACTCGTATCAGGCATGACCCATAGGCGTGGTGTTCCTTTACAAACCTCAAACGCAGGGTGCAAATGAGACACGTCATAGAGAACTTAAGAAACTCTTGCGTACCGCACTAGACGACGTTGAGGATATGTGGCCTTATCATTTGAAATGGGTTCAGACTCAAATGAATAACTGCATGAATCCTCAAACTGGAACACTTCCGTTTCACTATTTTTTTTTGGCCGCTATAGTGAATTACAAGCAACGTTTGATAAAACTGCGCCCGAGAAACACGTTACCCCGTGGCTACAAAAAAGATTGAGCATATGCAGAACGTTGTTTACCCCTGTTTACTCGAGCACAAGAATCGTGTCCTACTTAAAGCGTATGACCGATGGAATAACACTAAGAACATTGTTCCGTTCAAAGTCGGCGATTACGTTAACATTATAAATCGAAACGCCAACGTTACCGAACTCTCTTCTAAGACGATAGGACCTTTTGTTATTTCCTACCATGATGAGAAGAGTGATACTTACGAAGTGAATAACATTGATGGTACTAGCGCAACCAATCTAGGCACTCACCGTATCCCTACCTCCGAACTCTCATTCGCTCGCTCATTTGATTCTGATGTACCAGTTATGGAGTCACAAGTCAAAGATATAATTGACAAAACATCCGAAGACGGTTACACTTACTACAAGACCCGTTTCATGGATGGGACAGTAGCTTGGCTAACCTCGATGCATTTCGTGAATCTCGCGACTTTCTTTTGTATCGTTAATAAGAATGGAATAAGCGTTTACATAAGAACACACGAGATAAACGAAAAGGGTTTCCTCAGGTGACTACAAAGCCTGACGGATCTGAAATTCCTATTTGCCTTGCCTATGTATTTCAGGGTCAGGTTTGCACCTAGTTTTCACAGTTCACAGTTTGCACCTAATTGCCTATGTATTCACAGTTCCTATGCACCTGCCTACATTTCCCAGGGTATTGCACCTAATTTGCCTATGTATTCACAGTTCAGGGTTTGCACCTAATTGCCTATGTATTCACAGTTCAGGGTATTGCACCTAATTGCCTATGTATTCACAGTTCCACCTAATTGCCTATGTATTCACAGTTCAGGGTATTGCACCTAATTGCCTATGTATTCACAGTTCAGGGTATTGCACCTTCCACAGTTCCACGGTATTGCACCTAATTGCCTATGTATTCACAGTTCAGGGTATTGCACCTAATTGCCTATGTATTCACAGTTCAGGGTGTTGCACCTAATTGCCTATGTTTCACAGTTCCAGGGTATTGCACCCTAATTGCCTATGTGTTTCACAGTTCCAGGGTATTGCACCTAATTGCCTATGTATTCACAGTTCCAGGGTATTGCACCTAATTGCCTATGTATTCACAGTTCCAGTGTATTGCACCTAATTGCCTATGTATTCACAGTTCCAGGGTGTTGCACCTAATTGCCTATGTATTCACAGTTCAGGGTGTTGCACCTAATTGCCTATGTATTCACAGTTCCAGGGTTGTGCACCTAATTGCCTATGTATTCACAGTTCAGGGTGTTGCCTAATTGCCTATGTATTCACAGTTCCAGGGTATTGCACCTAATTGCCTATGTATTCACAGTTCAGGGTGTTGCACCTAATTGCCTATGTATTCACAGTTCAGGGTATTGCACCTAATTGCCTATGTATTCACAGTTCAGGGTATTGCACCTAATTGCCTATGTGTTCACAGTTCAGGGTATTGCACCTAATTGCCTATGTATTCACAGTTCCAGGTGTTGCACCTAATTGCCTATGTATTCCCATTTCCCAGTTCCAGGGTTTGCACCCTAATTGCCTATGTATTCACAGTTCAGGGGTGTTGCACCTAATTGCCTATGTATTCACAGTTCCAGGGTATTGCACCTAATTGCCTATGTATTCACAGTTCAGGGTATGTGCACCTAATTGCCTATGTATTCACAGTTCCAGGGTATTGCACCTAATTGCCTATGTATTCCCAGTTCCAGGGTTTGCACCTAATTGCCTATGTATTCACAGTTCCACGGGTTGTTGCACCTAAATTGCCTATGTATTCACAGTTCCAGGTATTGCCCTAATTGCCTATGCCTATGTATTCACAGTTCAGGGTGTTGCACCTAATTGCCTATGTATTCACAGTTCCAGGGTATTGCACCTAATTGCCTATGTATTCACAGTTCCAGGTGTTGCACCTAATTGCCTATGTGTATTCACAGTTCCAGGGTATTGCACCCTAATTGCCTATGTATTCACAGTTCCAGGGTATTGCACCTAATTGCCTATGTTTCACAGTTCCAGGTGTTGCACCTAATTGCCTATGTCCACAGTTCCAGGGTGTTGCACCTAATTGCCTATGTATTCCCAGTTCAGGGTGTTGCACCTAATTGCCTATGTATTCACAGTTCAGGGTATTGCACCTAATTGCCTATGTATTCACAGTTCAGGGTATTGCACCTAATTGCCTATGTGTTTCACAGTTCCAGGGTGTGCACCTAATTGCCTATGTGTTCACAGTTCCAGGGTATTGCACCTAATTGCCTATGTATTCACAGTTCCAGGGTATTGCACCTAATTGCCTATGTATTCCCCAGTTCAGGGGTATTGCACCTAATTGCCTATGTATTCACAGTTCAGGTTGCACCCTAATTGCCTATGTATTCACAGTTCCGGGGTATTGCACCTAATTGCCTATGTATTCACAGTTCAGGTTTGCACCTAATTGCCTATGTATTCACAGTTCCAGGGTGTTGCACCTAATTGCCTATGTATTCACAGTTCCAGGGTGTTGCACCCTAATTTGCTATGTATTCACAGTTCCAGGGTATTGCACCTAATTGCCTATGTATTCACAGTTCCAGGTGTGCACCCTAATTGCCTATGTATTCACAGTTCAGGGTATTGCACCCTAATTGCCTATGTATTCACAGTTCAGGGTATTTGCACCTAATTGCCTATGTATTCACAGTTCCAGGGTTGCACCTGCACCTAATTCACAGTTCAGGGTGTTGCACCTAATTGCCTATGTATTTCACAGTTCCGGGGTGTTGCACCTAATTGCCTATGTGTTCACAGTTCCACGGTGTTGCACCTAATTGCCTATGTATTCACAGTTCCAGGGTGCATGCACCCTAATTGCCTATGTATTCACAGTTCAGGGTATTGCACCTAGCCTATGTATTCACAGTTCAGGGTATTGTTGCACCTAATTGCCTATGTATTCACAGTTCCAGGGTATTGCACCCTAATTGCCTATGTATTCACACAGTTCCAGGTGTTGCACCTAATTGCCTATGTATTCCCAGTTCAGGGTGTTGCACCTAATTGCCTATGTATTCACAGTTCCAGGGTATTGCACCTAATTGCCTATGTATTCACAGTTCCAGGTATTGCACCCTAATTGCCTTGCCTATGTATTCCCAGTTCCAGGGTATTGCACCTAATTGCCTATGTATTCACAGTTCAGGGTTGCCTTGTATTCACGGTTCAGGGGTATTGCACCTAATTGCCTATGTATTCACAGTTCCAGGGTGTTGCACCTAATTGCCTATGTATTCACAGTTTCAGGGTTGTTGCACCTAATTGCCTATGTATTCACAGTTCAGGGGTATTGCACCTAATTGCCTATGTATTCACAGTTCCACGGGTATTGCACCTAGGGCCTATGTATTCACAGTTCAGGTGTTGTTGCACCTAATTGCCTATGTATTTCACAGTTCCAGGTTGTTGCACCTAATTGCCTATGTATTCACAGTTCCAGGGTATTGTTGCACCTAATTGCCTATGTATTCCCAGTTCAGGTGTTGCACCTAATTGCCTATGTATGTTTCACAGTTCCAGGGTTGCACCCCTAATGCCTATGTATTCACAGTTCCAGGTTGCACCTAATTGCCTATGTATTCCCAGTTCCAGGGTATTGCACCTAATTGCCTATGTTTCACAGTTCCAGGGGTGTGCACCTAATTGCCTATGTATTCACAGTTCAGTTCACCTATTGCACCTAATTGCCTATGTTGTATTCACAGTTCCAGGTATTGCACCTAATTGCCTATGTATTCACAGTTCCAGGGTGTGCACCTAATTGCCTATGTATTCACAGTCCAGGGTGTTGCACCTAATTGCCTATGTATTCACAGTTCCAGGTTATTGCACCCTAATTGCCTATGTATTCCCAGTTCCAGGGTGTTGCACCTAATTGCCTATGTATTCACAGTTCAGGGTATTGCACCTAATTGCCTATGTATTCACAGTTCAGGGTTGTGCACCTAATGCCTATGTATTCACAGTTCCTAGGGTTGCACCTAATTGCCTATGTATTCACAGTTCAGGGTATTGCACCCTAATTGCCTATGTATTTCACAGTTCCAGGGTATTGCCTAATTGCCTATGTATTCACAGTTCCAGGGTGTTGCACCCTAATTGCCTATGTATTCACAGTTCCAGGGTATTGCACCTAATTGCCTATGTATTCACAGTTCAGGGGTATTGCACCCTAATTGCCTATGTATTCACAGTTCCAGTTCCAGGTGCACCTAATTGCCTATGTATTCACAGTTCAGGGTGTTGCACCTAATTGCCTATGTGTTCACAGTTCAGGGTTGTTCCTGGTGCCTATGTATTGCACCTAATTGCCTATGTATTCACAGTTCAGGGTATTGCACCTAATTGCCTATGTATTCACAGTTCAGGGTATTGCACCTAATTGCCTATGTATTCACAGTTCAGGGTATTGCACCTAATTGCCTATGTATTCACAGTTCCAGGGTATTGCACCTAATTGCCTATGTATTCACAGTTCCAGGGTATTGCACCTAATTGCCTATGTATTCACAGTTCCAGGGTGTTGCACCTAATTGCCTATGTATTCACAGTTCAGGGTATTGCACCTAATTGCCTATGTATTCACAGTTCAGGGGTATTGCACCCTAATTGCCTATGTATTCACAGTTCCAGGGTATTGCACCTAATTGCCTATGTATTCACAGTTCAGGGTGTTGCACCTAATTGCCTATGTATTTCACAGTTCCAGGGTGTTGCACCTAATTGCCTATGTATTCACAGTTCAGGGTTGTGCACCTAATTGCCTATGTATTTACAGTTCAGGGTGTTGCACCTAATTGCCTATGTATTCACAGTTCAGGGTATTGCACCTAATTGCCTATGTATTCACAGTTCCAGGGTGTTGCACCTAATTGCCTATGTATTCACAGTTCAGGGTGTTGCACCTAATTGCCTATGTGTTCACAGTTCCAGGGTGTTGCACCTAATTGCCTATGTATTCATTCAGTTCCAGGGTGTTGCACCTAATTGCCTATGTATTCACAGTTCCAGGGTTGTTGCACCCTAATTGCCTATGTATTCACAGTTCAGGGTGTTGCACCTAATTGCCTATGTATTCACAGTTCAGGGTATTGCACCTAATTGCCTATGTATTCACAGTTCAGGGTGTTGCACCTAATTGCCTATGTATTCCCAGTTCCAGGGTGTTGCACCTAATTGCCTATGTATTCACAGTTCCAGGGTGTTGCACCTAATTGCCTATGTATTCACAGTTCCAGGGTATTGCACCTAATTGCCTATGTATTCACAGTTCCAGGGTATTGCACCTAATTGCCTATGTATTCACAGTTCAGGGTGTTGCACCCTAATTGCCTATGTATTCACAGTTCCAGGGTATTGCACCTAATTGCCTATGTATTCACAGTTCAGGGTGTTGCACCTAATTGCCTATGTATTCACAGTTCAGGGTGTTGCACCTAATTGCCTATGTATTCACAGTTCAGGGTATTGCACCTAATTGCCTATGTATTCACAGTTCCAGGGTATGTGCACCTAATTGCCTATGTGTTCACAGTTCAGGGTGTTGCACCTAATTGCCTATGTATTCACAGTTCAGGGTATTGCACCTAATTGCCTATGTATTCACAGTTCCAGGGTGTTGCACCTAATTGCCTATGTATTCACAGTTCAGGGGTATTGCACCTAATTGCCTATGTATTCACAGTTCAGGGTGTTGCACCTAATTGCCTATGTATTCACAGTTCCAGGGTATTGCACCTAATTGCCTATGTATTCACAGTTCAGGGTGTTGCACCTAATTGCCTATGTATTCCCAGTTCAGGGTATTGCACCTAATTGCCTATGTATTCACAGTTCAGGGTATTGCCCTAATTGCCTATGTATTCACAGTTCAGGGTATTGCACCTAATTGCCTATGTATTCACAGTTCCAGGGTGTTGCACCTAATTGCCTATGTATTCACGGTTCAGGGTATTGCACCTAATTGCCTATGTATTCACAGTTCAGGGTATTGCACCTAATTGCCTATGTATTCACAGTTCCAGGGTGTTGCACCTAATTTGCCTATGTATTCACAGTTCAGGGTATTGCACCTAATTGCCTATGTATTCACAGTTCAGGGTGTTGCACCTAATTGCCTATGTATTCACAGTTCAGGGTGTATTGCCCTAATTGCCTATGTATTCACAGTTCCAGGGTATTGCACCTAATTGCCTATGTTTCACAGTTCAGGGTATTGCACCTAATTGCCTATGTATTCACAGTTCAGGGTTGTTGCACCTAATTGCCTATGTATTCACAGTTCAGGGTTATTGCACCTAATTGCCTATGTATTCACAGTTCCAGGGTGTTGCACCTAATTGCCTATGTATTCACAGTTCCAGGGTGTTGCACCTAATTGCCTATGTATTCACAGTTCAGGGTATTGCACCTAATTGCCTATGTATTCACAGTTCCAGGGTATTGCACCTAATTGCCTATGTATTCACAGTTCCAGGGTGTTGCACCTAATTGCCTATGTATTCACAGTTCCAGGGTATTGCACCTAATTGCCTATGTATTCACAGTTCCAGGGTGTTGCACCTAATTGCCTATGTATTCACAGTTCAGGGTGTTGCACCTAATTGCCTATGTTTCACAGTTCCAGGGTGTTGCACCTAATTGCCTATGTTTCACAGTTCCAGGGTGTGCACCTAATTGCCTATGTATTCACAGTTCAGGGTATTGCACCTAATTGCCTATGTGTTCACAGTTCCAGGGTGTTGCACCTAATTGCCTATGTATTCCACAGTTTCAGGGTATTGCACCTAATTGCCTATGTATTCACAGTTCAGGGTGTTGCACCTAATTGCCTATGTATTCACAGTTCCAGGGTATTGCACCCTAATTGCCTATGTATTTCACAGTTCAGGTTGTGCACCTAATTGCCTATGTATTCACAGTTCCAGGGTATTGCACCTAATTGCCTATGTATTCACAGTTCCAGGTGTTATTGCACCTAATTGCCTATGTATTCACAGTTCAGGGTATTGCACCTAATTGCCTATGTATTCACAGTTCCAGGGTGTGCACCTAATTGCCTATGTATTTCACAGTTCCACGGTGTGCACCTAATTGCCTATGTATTCACAGTTCAGGGTATTGCACCTAATTGCCTATGTATTCACAGTTCCAGGGTGTTTGCACCTAATTGCCTATGTATTCACAGTTCCAGGGTATTGCACCTAATTGCCTATGTGTTCACAGTTCAGGGTTATTGCACCTAATTGCCTATGTATTCACAGTTCAGGGTATTGCACCCTAATTGCCTATGTATTCACGGTTCCGCAGGTATTGCACCCTAATTGCCTATGTATTCACGGTTCCAGGGGTATTGCACCTAATTTGCCTATGTATTCACAGTTCCAGGGTGTTGCACCTAATTGCCTATGTATTCACAGTTCCAGGGTGTTGCACCTAATTGCCCTATGTATTCCACAGTTCAGGGTGGTGCACCTAATTGCCTATGTATTCACAGTTCCAGGGTATTGCACCTAATTGCCTATGTATTCACGGTTCCAGGGTGTGTGCACCTAATTGCCTATGTATTCACAGTTCAGGGTATTGCACCTAATTGCCTATATGTATTCACAGTTCCAGGCCTTTGGTATTGCACCCTAATTGCCTATGTATTCCCAGTTCCAGGGTATTGCACCTAATTGCCTATGTATTCACAGTTCAGGGTATTTTCACAGTTCCAGGGTATTGCACCTAATTGCCTATGTATTCACAGTTCCAGGGTATTGCACCTAATTGCCTATGTATTCACAGTTCCAGGGTATTGCACCTAATTGCCTATGTATTCACAGTTCCAGGGTATTGCACCTAATTGCCTATGTATTCACAGTTCCAGGGTATTGCACCTAATTGCCTATGTATTCACAGTTCCAGGGTATTGCACCTAATTGCCTATGTATTCACAGTTCCAGGGTATTGCACCTAATTGCCTATGTATTCACAGTTCCAGGGTATTGCACCTAATTGCCTATGTATTCACAGTTCCAGGGTATTGCACCTAATTGCCTATGTATTCACAGTTCCAGGGTATTGCACCTAATTGCCTATGTATTCACAGTTCCAGGGTATTGCACCTAATTGCCTATGTATTCACAGTTCCAGGGTATTGCACCTAATTGCCTATGTATTCACAGTTCCAGGGTATTGCACCTAATTGCCTATGTATTCACAGTTCCAGGGTATTGCACCTAATTGCCTATGTATTCACAGTTCCAGGGTATTGCACCTAATTGCCTATGTATTCACAGTTCCAGGGTATTGCACCTAATTGCCTATGTATTCACAGTTCCAGGGTATTGCACCTAATTGCCTATGTATTCACAGTTCCAGGGTATTGCACCTAATTGCCTATGTATTCACAGTTCCAGGGTATTGCACCTAATTGCCTATGTATTCACAGTTCCAGGGTATTGCACCTAATTGCCTATGTATTCACAGTTCCAGGGTATTGCACCTAATTGCCTATGTATTCACAGTTCCAGGGTATTGCACCTAATTGCCTATGTATTCACAGTTCCAGGGTATTGCACCTAATTGCCTATGTATTCACAGTTCCAGGGTATTGCACCTAATTGCCTATGTATTCACAGTTCCAGGGTATTGCACCTAATTGCCTATGTATTCACAGTTCCAGGGTATTGCACCTAATTGCCTATGTATTCACAGTTCCAGGGTATTGCACCTAATTGCCTATGTATTCACAGTTCCAGGGTATTGCACCTAATTGCCTATGTATTCACAGTTCCAGGGTATTGCACCTAATTGCCTATGTATTCACAGTTCCAGGGTATTGCACCTAATTGCCTATGTATTCACAGTTCCAGGGTATTGCACCTAATTGCCTATGTATTCACAGTTCCAGGGTATTGCACCTAATTGCCTATGTATTCACAGTTCCAGGGTATTGCACCTAATTGCCTATGTATTCACAGTTCCAGGGTATTGCACCTAATTGCCTATGTATTCACAGTTCCAGGGTATTGCACCTAATTGCCTATGTATTCACAGTTCCAGGGTATTGCACCTAATTGCCTATGTATTCACAGTTCCAGGGTATTGCACCTAATTGCCTATGTATTCACAGTTCCAGGGTATTGCACCTAATTGCCTATGTATTCACAGTTCCAGGGTATTGCACCTAATTGCCTATGTATTCACAGTTCCAGGGTATTGCACCTAATTGCCTATGTATTCACAGTTCCAGGGTATTGCACCTAATTGCCTATGTATTCACAGTTCCAGGGTATTGCACCTAATTGCCTATGTATTCACAGTTCCAGGGTATTGCACCTAATTGCCTATGTATTCACAGTTCCAGGGTATTGCACCTAATTGCCTATGTATTCACAGTTCCAGGGTATTGCACCTAATTGCCTATGTATTCACAGTTCCAGGGTATTGCACCTAATTGCCTATGTATTCACAGTTCCAGGGTATTGCACCTAATTGCCTATGTATTCACAGTTCCAGGGTATTGCACCTAATTGCCTATGTATTCACAGTTCCAGGGTATTGCACCTAATTGCCTATGTATTCACAGTTCCAGGGTATTGCACCTAATTGCCTATGTATTCACAGTTCCAGGGTATTGCACCTAATTGCCTATGTATTCACAGTTCCAGGGTATTGCACCTAATTGCCTATGTATTCACAGTTCCAGGGTATTGCACCTAATTGCCTATGTATTCACAGTTCCAGGGTATTGCACCTAATTGCCTATGTATTCACAGTTCCAGGGTATTGCACCTAATTGCCTATGTATTCACAGTTCCAGGGTATTGCACCTAATTGCCTATGTATTCACAGTTCCAGGGTATTGCACCTAATTGCCTATGTATTCACAGTTCCAGGGTATTGCACCTAATTGCCTATGTATTCACAGTTCCAGGGTATTGCACCTAATTGCCTATGTATTCACAGTTCCAGGGTATTGCACCTAATTGCCTATGTATTCACAGTTCCAGGGTATTGCACCTAATTGCCTATGTATTCACAGTTCCAGGGTATTGCACCTAATTGCCTATGTATTCACAGTTCCAGGGTATTGCACCTAATTGCCTATGTATTCACAGTTCCAGGGTATTGCACCTAATTGCCTATGTATTCACAGTTCCAGGGTATTGCACCTAATTGCCTATGTATTCACAGTTCCAGGGTATTGCACCTAATTGCCTATGTATTCACAGTTCCAGGGTATTGCACCTAATTGCCTATGTATTCACAGTTCCAGGGTATTGCACCTAATTGCCTATGTATTCACAGTTCCAGGGTATTGCACCTAATTGCCTATGTATTCACAGTTCCAGGGTATTGCACCTAATTGCCTATGTATTCACAGTTCCAGGGTATTGCACCTAATTGCCTATGTATTCACAGTTCCAGGGTATTGCACCTAATTGCCTATGTATTCACAGTTCCAGGGTATTGCACCTAATTGCCTATGTATTCACAGTTCCAGGGTATTGCACCTAATTGCCTATGTATTCACAGTTCCAGGGTATTGCACCTAATTGCCTATGTATTCACAGTTCCAGGGTATTGCACCTAATTGCCTATGTATTCACAGTTCCAGGGTATTGCACCTAATTGCCTATGTATTCACAGTTCCAGGGTATTGCACCTAATTGCCTATGTATTCACAGTTCCAGGGTATTGCACCTAATTGCCTATGTATTCACAGTTCCAGGGTATTGCACCTAATTGCCTATGTATTCACAGTTCCAGGGTATTGCACCTAATTGCCTATGTATTCACAGTTCCAGGGTATTGCACCTAATTGCCTATGTATTCACAGTTCCAGGGTATTGCACCTAATTGCCTATGTATTCACAGTTCCAGGGTATTGCACCTAATTGCCTATGTATTCACAGTTCCAGGGTATTGCACCTAATTGCCTATGTATTCACAGTTCCAGGGTATTGCACCTAATTGCCTATGTATTCACAGTTCCAGGGTATTGCACCTAATTGCCTATGTATTCACAGTTCCAGGGTATTGCACCTAATTGCCTATGTATTCACAGTTCCAGGGTATTGCACCTAATTGCCTATGTATTCACAGTTCCAGGGTATTGCACCTAATTGCCTATGTATTCACAGTTCCAGGGTATTGCACCTAATTGCCTATGTATTCACAGTTCCAGGGTATTGCACCTAATTGCCTATGTATTCACAGTTCCAGGGTATTGCACCTAATTGCCTATGTATTCACAGTTCCAGGGTATTGCACCTAATTGCCTATGTATTCACAGTTCCAGGGTATTGCACCTAATTGCCTATGTATTCACAGTTCCAGGGTATTGCACCTAATTGCCTATGTATTCACAGTTCCAGGGTATTGCACCTAATTGCCTATGTATTCACAGTTCCAGGGTATTGCACCTAATTGCCTATGTATTCACAGTTCCAGGGTATTGCACCTAATTGCCTATGTATTCACAGTTCCAGGGTATTGCACCTAATTGCCTATGTATTCACAGTTCCAGGGTATTGCACCTAATTGCCTATGTATTCACAGTTCCAGGGTATTGCACCTAATTGCCTATGTATTCACAGTTCCAGGGTATTGCACCTAATTGCCTATGTATTCACAGTTCCAGGGTATTGCACCTAATTGCCTATGTATTCACAGTTCCAGGGTATTGCACCTAATTGCCTATGTATTCACAGTTCCAGGGTATTGCACCTAATTGCCTATGTATTCACAGTTCCAGGGTATTGCACCTAATTGCCTATGTATTCACAGTTCCAGGGTATTGCACCTAATTGCCTATGTATTCACAGTTCCAGGGTATTGCACCTAATTGCCTATGTATTCACAGTTCCAGGGTATTGCACCTAATTGCCTATGTATTCACAGTTCCAGGGTATTGCACCTAATTGCCTATGTATTCACAGTTCCAGGGTATTGCACCTAATTGCCTATGTATTCACAGTTCCAGGGTATTGCACCTAATTGCCTATGTATTCACAGTTCCAGGGTATTGCACCTAATTGCCTATGTATTCACAGTTCCAGGGTATTGCACCTAATTGCCTATGTATTCACAGTTCCAGGGTATTGCACCTAATTGCCTATGTATTCACAGTTCCAGGGTATTGCACCTAATTGCCTATGTATTCACAGTTCCAGGGTATTGCACCTAATTGCCTATGTATTCACAGTTCCAGGGTATTGCACCTAATTGCCTATGTATTCACAGTTCCAGGGTATTGCACCTAATTGCCTATGTATTCACAGTTCCAGGGTATTGCACCTAATTGCCTATGTATTCACAGTTCCAGGGTATTGCACCTAATTGCCTATGTATTCACAGTTCCAGGGTATTGCACCTAATTGCCTATGTATTCACAGTTCCAGGGTATTGCACCTAATTGCCTATGTATTCACAGTTCCAGGGTATTGCACCTAATTGCCTATGTATTCACAGTTCCAGGGTATTGCACCTAATTGCCTATGTATTCACAGTTCCAGGGTATTGCACCTAATTGCCTATGTATTCACAGTTCCAGGGTATTGCACCTAATTGCCTATGTATTCACAGTTCCAGGGTATTGCACCTAATTGCCTATGTATTCACAGTTCCAGGGTATTGCACCTAATTGCCTATGTATTCACAGTTCCAGGGTATTGCACCTAATTGCCTATGTATTCACAGTTCCAGGGTATTGCACCTAATTGCCTATGTATTCACAGTTCCAGGGTATTGCACCTAATTGCCTATGTATTCACAGTTCCAGGGTATTGCACCTAATTGCCTATGTATTCACAGTTCCAGGGTATTGCACCTAATTGCCTATGTATTCACAGTTCCAGGGTATTGCACCTAATTGCCTATGTATTCACAGTTCCAGGGTATTGCACCTAATTGCCTATGTATTCACAGTTCCAGGGTATTGCACCTAATTGCCTATGTATTCACAGTTCCAGGGTATTGCACCTAATTGCCTATGTATTCACAGTTCCAGGGTATTGCACCTAATTGCCTATGTATTCACAGTTCCAGGGTATTGCACCTAATTGCCTATGTATTCACAGTTCCAGGGTATTGCACCTAATTGCCTATGTATTCACAGTTCCAGGGTATTGCACCTAATTGCCTATGTATTCACAGTTCCAGGGTATTGCACCTAATTGCCTATGTATTCACAGTTCCAGGGTATTGCACCTAATTGCCTATGTATTCACAGTTCCAGGGTATTGCACCTAATTGCCTATGTATTCACAGTTCCAGGGTATTGCACCTAATTGCCTATGTATTCACAGTTCCAGGGTATTGCACCTAATTGCCTATGTATTCACAGTTCCAGGGTATTGCACCTAATTGCCTATGTATTCACAGTTCCAGGGTATTGCACCTAATTGCCTATGTATTCACAGTTCCAGGGTATTGCACCTAATTGCCTATGTATTCACAGTTCCAGGGTATTGCACCTAATTGCCTATGTATTCACAGTTCCAGGGTATTGCACCTAATTGCCTATGTATTCACAGTTCCAGGGTATTGCACCTAATTGCCTATGTATTCACAGTTCCAGGGTATTGCACCTAATTGCCTATGTATTCACAGTTCCAGGGTATTGCACCTAATTGCCTATGTATTCACAGTTCCAGGGTATTGCACCTAATTGCCTATGTATTCACAGTTCCAGGGTATTGCACCTAATTGCCTATGTATTCACAGTTCCAGGGTATTGCACCTAATTGCCTATGTATTCACAGTTCCAGGGTATTGCACCTAATTGCCTATGTATTCACAGTTCCAGGGTATTGCACCTAATTGCCTATGTATTCACAGTTCCAGGGTATTGCACCTAATTGCCTATGTATTCACAGTTCCAGGGTATTGCACCTAATTGCCTATGTATTCACAGTTCCAGGGTATTGCACCTAATTGCCTATGTATTCACAGTTCCAGGGTATTGCACCTAATTGCCTATGTATTCACAGTTCCAGGGTATTGCACCTAATTGCCTATGTATTCACAGTTCCAGGGTATTGCACCTAATTGCCTATGTATTCACAGTTCCAGGGTATTGCACCTAATTGCCTATGTATTCACAGTTCCAGGGTATTGCACCTAATTGCCTATGTATTCACAGTTCCAGGGTATTGCACCTAATTGCCTATGTATTCACAGTTCCAGGGTATTGCACCTAATTGCCTATGTATTCACAGTTCCAGGGTATTGCACCTAATTGCCTATGTATTCACAGTTCCAGGGTATTGCACCTAATTGCCTATGTATTCACAGTTCCAGGGTATTGCACCTAATTGCCTATGTATTCACAGTTCCAGGGTATTGCACCTAATTGCCTATGTATTCACAGTTCCAGGGTATTGCACCTAATTGCCTATGTATTCACAGTTCCAGGGTATTGCACCTAATTGCCTATGTATTCACAGTTCCAGGGTATTGCACCTAATTGCCTATGTATTCACAGTTCCAGGGTATTGCACCTAATTGCCTATGTATTCACAGTTCCAGGGTATTGCACCTAATTGCCTATGTATTCACAGTTCCAGGGTATTGCACCTAATTGCCTATGTATTCACAGTTCCAGGGTATTGCACCTAATTGCCTATGTATTCACAGTTCCAGGGTATTGCACCTAATTGCCTATGTATTCACAGTTCCAGGGTATTGCACCTAATTGCCTATGTATTCACAGTTCCAGGGTATTGCACCTAATTGCCTATGTATTCACAGTTCCAGGGTATTGCACCTAATTGCCTATGTATTCACAGTTCCAGGGTATTGCACCTAATTGCCTATGTATTCACAGTTCCAGGGTATTGCACCTAATTGCCTATGTATTCACAGTTCCAGGGTATTGCACCTAATTGCCTATGTATTCACAGTTCCAGGGTATTGCACCTAATTGCCTATGTATTCACAGTTCCAGGGTATTGCACCTAATTGCCTATGTATTCACAGTTCCAGGGTATTGCACCTAATTGCCTATGTATTCACAGTTCCAGGGTATTGCACCTAATTGCCTATGTATTCACAGTTCCAGGGTATTGCACCTAATTGCCTATGTATTCACAGTTCCAGGGTATTGCACCTAATTGCCTATGTATTCACAGTTCCAGGGTATTGCACCTAATTGCCTATGTATTCACAGTTCCAGGGTATTGCACCTAATTGCCTATGTATTCACAGTTCCAGGGTATTGCACCTAATTGCCTATGTATTCACAGTTCCAGGGTATTGCACCTAATTGCCTATGTATTCACAGTTCCAGGGTATTGCACCTAATTGCCTATGTATTCACAGTTCCAGGGTATTGCACCTAATTGCCTATGTATTCACAGTTCCAGGGTATTGCACCTAATTGCCTATGTATTCACAGTTCCAGGGTATTGCACCTAATTGCCTATGTATTCACAGTTCCAGGGTATTGCACCTAATTGCCTATGTATTCACAGTTCCAGGGTATTGCACCTAATTGCCTATGTATTCACAGTTCCAGGGTATTGCACCTAATTGCCTATGTATTCACAGTTCCAGGGTATTGCACCTAATTGCCTATGTATTCACAGTTCCAGGGTATTGCACCTAATTGCCTATGTATTCACAGTTCCAGGGTATTGCACCTAATTGCCTATGTATTCACAGTTCCAGGGTATTGCACCTAATTGCCTATGTATTCACAGTTCCAGGGTATTGCACCTAATTGCCTATGTATTCACAGTTCCAGGGTATTGCACCTAATTGCCTATGTATTCACAGTTCCAGGGTATTGCACCTAATTGCCTATGTATTCACAGTTCCAGGGTATTGCACCTAATTGCCTATGTATTCACAGTTCCAGGGTATTGCACCTAATTGCCTATGTATTCACAGTTCCAGGGTATTGCACCTAATTGCCTATGTATTCACAGTTCCAGGGTATTGCACCTAATTGCCTATGTATTCACAGTTCCAGGGTATTGCACCTAATTGCCTATGTATTCACAGTTCCAGGGTATTGCACCTAATTGCCTATGTATTCACAGTTCCAGGGTATTGCACCTAATTGCCTATGTATTCACAGTTCCAGGGTATTGCACCTAATTGCCTATGTATTCACAGTTCCAGGGTATTGCACCTAATTGCCTATGTATTCACAGTTCCAGGGTATTGCACCTAATTGCCTATGTATTCACAGTTCCAGGGTATTGCACCTAATTGCCTATGTATTCACAGTTCCAGGGTATTGCACCTAATTGCCTATGTATTCACAGTTCCAGGGTATTGCACCTAATTGCCTATGTATTCACAGTTCCAGGGTATTGCACCTAATTGCCTATGTATTCACAGTTCCAGGGTATTGCACCTAATTGCCTATGTATTCACAGTTCCAGGGTATTGCACCTAATTGCCTATGTATTCACAGTTCCAGGGTATTGCACCTAATTGCCTATGTATTCACAGTTCCAGGGTATTGCACCTAATTGCCTATGTATTCACAGTTCCAGGGTATTGCACCTAATTGCCTATGTATTCACAGTTCCAGGGTATTGCACCTAATTGCCTATGTATTCACAGTTCCAGGGTATTGCACCTAATTGCCTATGTATTCACAGTTCCAGGGTATTGCACCTAATTGCCTATGTATTCACAGTTCCAGGGTATTGCACCTAATTGCCTATGTATTCACAGTTCCAGGGTATTGCACCTAATTGCCTATGTATTCACAGTTCCAGGGTATTGCACCTAATTGCCTATGTATTCACAGTTCCAGGGTATTGCACCTAATTGCCTATGTATTCACAGTTCCAGGGTATTGCACCTAATTGCCTATGTATTCACAGTTCCAGGGTATTGCACCTAATTGCCTATGTATTCACAGTTCCAGGGTATTGCACCTAATTGCCTATGTATTCACAGTTCCAGGGTATTGCACCTAATTGCCTATGTATTCACAGTTCCAGGGTATTGCACCTAATTGCCTATGTATTCACAGTTCCAGGGTATTGCACCTAATTGCCTATGTATTCACAGTTCCAGGGTATTGCACCTAATTGCCTATGTATTCACAGTTCCAGGGTATTGCACCTAATTGCCTATGTATTCACAGTTCCAGGGTATTGCACCTAATTGCCTATGTATTCACAGTTCCAGGGTATTGCACCTAATTGCCTATGTATTCACAGTTCCAGGGTATTGCACCTAATTGCCTATGTATTCACAGTTCCAGGGTATTGCACCTAATTGCCTATGTATTCACAGTTCCAGGGTATTGCACCTAATTGCCTATGTATTCACAGTTCCAGGGTATTGCACCTAATTGCCTATGTATTCACAGTTCCAGGGTATTGCACCTAATTGCCTATGTATTCACAGTTCCAGGGTATTGCACCTAATTGCCTATGTATTCACAGTTCCAGGGTATTGCACCTAATTGCCTATGTATTCACAGTTCCAGGGTATTGCACCTAATTGCCTATGTATTCACAGTTCCAGGGTATTGCACCTAATTGCCTATGTATTCACAGTTCCAGGGTATTGCACCTAATTGCCTATGTATTCACAGTTCCAGGGTATTGCACCTAATTGCCTATGTATTCACAGTTCCAGGGTATTGCACCTAATTGCCTATGTATTCACAGTTCCAGGGTATTGCACCTAATTGCCTATGTATTCACAGTTCCAGGGTATTGCACCTAATTGCCTATGTATTCACAGTTCCAGGGTATTGCACCTAATTGCCTATGTATTCACAGTTCCAGGGTATTGCACCTAATTGCCTATGTATTCACAGTTCCAGGGTATTGCACCTAATTGCCTATGTATTCACAGTTCCAGGGTATTGCACCTAATTGCCTATGTATTCACAGTTCCAGGGTATTGCACCTAATTGCCTATGTATTCACAGTTCCAGGGTATTGCACCTAATTGCCTATGTATTCACAGTTCCAGGGTATTGCACCTAATTGCCTATGTATTCACAGTTCCAGGGTATTGCACCTAATTGCCTATGTATTCACAGTTCCAGGGTATTGCACCTAATTGCCTATGTATTCACAGTTCCAGGGTATTGCACCTAATTGCCTATGTATTCACAGTTCCAGGGTATTGCACCTAATTGCCTATGTATTCACAGTTCCAGGGTATTGCACCTAATTGCCTATGTATTCACAGTTCCAGGGTATTGCACCTAATTGCCTATGTATTCACAGTTCCAGGGTATTGCACCTAATTGCCTATGTATTCACAGTTCCAGGGTATTGCACCTAATTGCCTATGTATTCACAGTTCCAGGGTATTGCACCTAATTGCCTATGTATTCACAGTTCCAGGGTATTGCACCTAATTGCCTATGTATTCACAGTTCCAGGGTATTGCACCTAATTGCCTATGTATTCACAGTTCCAGGGTATTGCACCTAATTGCCTATGTATTCACAGTTCCAGGGTATTGCACCTAATTGCCTATGTATTCACAGTTCCAGGGTATTGCACCTAATTGCCTATGTATTCACAGTTCCAGGGTATTGCACCTAATTGCCTATGTATTCACAGTTCCAGGGTATTGCACCTAATTGCCTATGTATTCACAGTTCCAGGGTATTGCACCTAATTGCCTATGTATTCACAGTTCCAGGGTATTGCACCTAATTGCCTATGTATTCACAGTTCCAGGGTATTGCACCTAATTGCCTATGTATTCACAGTTCCAGGGTATTGCACCTAATTGCCTATGTATTCACAGTTCCAGGGTATTGCACCTAATTGCCTATGTATTCACAGTTCCAGGGTATTGCACCTAATTGCCTATGTATTCACAGTTCCAGGGTATTGCACCTAATTGCCTATGTATTCACAGTTCCAGGGTATTGCACCTAATTGCCTATGTATTCACAGTTCCAGGGTATTGCACCTAATTGCCTATGTATTCACAGTTCCAGGGTATTGCACCTAATTGCCTATGTATTCACAGTTCCAGGGTATTGCACCTAATTGCCTATGTATTCACAGTTCCAGGGTATTGCACCTAATTGCCTATGTATTCACAGTTCCAGGGTATTGCACCTAATTGCCTATGTATTCACAGTTCCAGGGTATTGCACCTAATTGCCTATGTATTCACAGTTCCAGGGTATTGCACCTAATTGCCTATGTATTCACAGTTCCAGGGTATTGCACCTAATTGCCTATGTATTCACAGTTCCAGGGTATTGCACCTAATTGCCTATGTATTCACAGTTCCAGGGTATTGCACCTAATTGCCTATGTATTCACAGTTCCAGGGTATTGCACCTAATTGCCTATGTATTCACAGTTCCAGGGTATTGCACCTAATTGCCTATGTATTCACAGTTCCAGGGTATTGCACCTAATTGCCTATGTATTCACAGTTCCAGGGTATTGCACCTAATTGCCTATGTATTCACAGTTCCAGGGTATTGCACCTAATTGCCTATGTATTCACAGTTCCAGGGTATTGCACCTAATTGCCTATGTATTCACAGTTCCAGGGTATTGCACCTAATTGCCTATGTATTCACAGTTCCAGGGTATTGCACCTAATTGCCTATGTATTCACAGTTCCAGGGTATTGCACCTAATTGCCTATGTATTCACAGTTCCAGGGTATTGCACCTAATTGCCTATGTATTCACAGTTCCAGGGTATTGCACCTAATTGCCTATGTATTCACAGTTCCAGGGTATTGCACCTAATTGCCTATGTATTCACAGTTCCAGGGTATTGCACCTAATTGCCTATGTATTCACAGTTCCAGGGTATTGCACCTAATTGCCTATGTATTCACAGTTCCAGGGTATTGCACCTAATTGCCTATGTATTCACAGTTCCAGGGTATTGCACCTAATTGCCTATGTATTCACAGTTCCAGGGTATTGCACCTAATTGCCTATGTATTCACAGTTCCAGGGTATTGCACCTAATTGCCTATGTATTCACAGTTCCAGGGTATTGCACCTAATTGCCTATGTATTCACAGTTCCAGGGTATTGCACCTAATTGCCTATGTATTCACAGTTCCAGGGTATTGCACCTAATTGCCTATGTATTCACAGTTCCAGGGTATTGCACCTAATTGCCTATGTATTCACAGTTCCAGGGTATTGCACCTAATTGCCTATGTATTCACAGTTCCAGGGTATTGCACCTAATTGCCTATGTATTCACAGTTCCAGGGTATTGCACCTAATTGCCTATGTATTCACAGTTCCAGGGTATTGCACCTAATTGCCTATGTATTCACAGTTCCAGGGTATTGCACCTAATTGCCTATGTATTCACAGTTCCAGGGTATTGCACCTAATTGCCTATGTATTCACAGTTCCAGGGTATTGCACCTAATTGCCTATGTATTCACAGTTCCAGGGTATTGCACCTAATTGCCTATGTATTCACAGTTCCAGGGTATTGCACCTAATTGCCTATGTATTCACAGTTCCAGGGTATTGCACCTAATTGCCTATGTATTCACAGTTCCAGGGTATTGCACCTAATTGCCTATGTATTCACAGTTCCAGGGTATTGCACCTAATTGCCTATGTATTCACAGTTCCAGGGTATTGCACCTAATTGCCTATGTATTCACAGTTCCAGGGTATTGCACCTAATTGCCTATGTATTCACAGTTCCAGGGTATTGCACCTAATTGCCTATGTATTCACAGTTCCAGGGTATTGCACCTAATTGCCTATGTATTCATTCAGGGTATTGCACCTAATTGCCTATGTATTCACAGTTCCAGGGTATTGCACCTAATTGCCTATGTATTCCCAGTTCCAGGGTATTGCACCTAATTGCCTATGTATTCCCAGTTCCAGGGTATTATTGCACCCAATTGCCTATGTATTCCCAGTTCCAGGGTATTGCACCTAATTGCCTATGTATTCACAGTTCCAGGGTATTGCACCTAATTGCCTATGTATTCACAGTTCCAGGGTATTGCACCTAATTGCCTATGTATTCACAGTTCCAGGGTATTGCACCTAATTGCTATGTATTCACAGTTCCAGGGTATTGCACCCTAATTGCCTATGTATTCCCAGTTCCAGGGTATTGCACCTAATTGCCTATGTATTCCCAGTTCCAGGGTATTGCACCTAATTGCCTATGTATTCCCAGTTCCAGGTATTGCACCTAATTGCCTATGTATTCACAGTTCCAGGTATTGCACCTAATTGCCTATGTATTCACAGTTCCAGGGTATTGCACCTAATTGCCTATGTATTCACAGTTCCAGGTATTGCACCTAATTGCCTATGTATTCACAGTTCCAGGGTATTGCACCTAATTGCCTATGTATTCACAGTTCCAGGGTATTGCACCTAATTGCCTATGTATTCCCAGTTCCAGGGTATTGCACCTAATTGCCTATGTATTCACAGTTCCAGGGTATTGCACCTAATTGCCTATGTATTCACAGTTCCAGGGTATTGCACCTAATTGCCTATGTATTCACAGTTCCAGGGTATCACACCTAATTGCCTATGTATTCACAGTTCCAGGGTATTGCACCTAATTGCCTATGTATTCACAGTTCCAGGGTATTGCACCCTAATTGCCTATGTATTCACAGTTCCAGGGTATTGCACCTAATTGCCTATGTATTCACAGTTCCAGGGTATTGCACCTAATTGCCTATGTATTCACAGTTCCAGGGTATTGCACCTAATTGCCTATGTATTCACAGTTCCAGGGTATTGCACCTAATTGCCTATGTATTCACAGTTCCAGGGTATTGCACCTAATTGCCTATGTATTCACAGTTCCAGGGTATTGCACCTAATTGCCTATGTATTCACAGTTCCAGGGTATTGCACCTAATTGCCTATGTATTCACAGTTCCAGGGTATTGCACCTAATTGCCTATGTATTCACAGTTCCAGGGTATTGCACCTAATTGCCTATGTATTCACAGTTCAATTGGGTATTGCACCTAATTGCCTATGTATTTCACAGTTCCAGGGTATTGCACCCAATTTGCCTATGTATTCACAGTTCCAGGGTATTGCACCTAATTGCCTATGTATTCCCAGTTCCAGGGTATTGCACCTAATTGCCTATGTATTCACAGATCCAGGGTATTGCACCTAATTGCCTATGTATTCACAGTTCCAGGGTATTGCACCTAATTGCCTATGTATTCACAGTTCCAGGGTATTGCACCTAATTGCCTATGTATTCCCAGTTCCAGGGTATTGCACCTAATTGCCTATGTATTCACAGTTCCAGGGTATTGCACCTAATTGCCTATGTATTCACAGTTCCAGGGTATTGCACCTAATTGCCTATGTATTCACAGTTCCAGGGTGTTGCACCTAATTGCCTATGTATTCACAGTTCCAGGGTATTGCACCTAATTGCCTATGTATTCACAGTTCCAGGGTATTGCACCTAATTGCCTATGTATTCACAGTTCCAGGGTATTGCACCTAATTGCCTATGTATTCACAGTTCCACGGTATTGCACCTAATTGCCTATTGCCTATGTATTCACCAGTTCCAGGGTATTGCACCTAATTGCCTATGTATTCACAGTTCCAGGGTATTGCACCTAATTGCCTATGTATTCACAGTTCCAGGGTATTGCACCTAATTGCCTATGTATTCACAGTTCCAGGGTATTGCACCTAATTGCCTATGTATTCACAGTTCCAGGGTATTGCACCTAATTGCCTATGTATTCACAGTTCCAGGGTATTGCACCTAATTGCCTATGTATTCACAGTTCCAGGGTATTGCACCCTAATTGCCTATGTATTCACAGTTCCAGGGTATTGCACCTAATTGCCTATGTATTCACAGTTCCAGGGTATTGCACCTAATTGCCTATGTATTCACAGTTCCAGGGTATTGCACCTAATTGCCTATGTATTCACAGTTCCAGGGTATTGCACCTAATTGCCTATGTATTCACAGTTCCAGGGTATTGCACCTAATTGCCTATGTATTCACAGTTCCAGGGTATTGCACCTAATTGCACCTAATTGCTATGTATTCACAGTTCCAGGGTATTGCACCTAATTGCCTATGTATTCCCAGTTCCAGGGTATTGCACCTAATTGCCTATGTATTCACAGTTCCAGGGTATTGCACCTAATTGCCTATGTATTCACAGTTCCAGGGTATTGCACCTAATTGCCTATGTATTCACAGTTCCAGGGTATTGCACCTAATTGCCTATGTATTCACAGTTCCAGGTATTGCACCTAATTGCCTATGTATTCACAGTTCCAGGGTATTGCACCTAATTGCCTATGTATTCCCAGTTCCAGGGTATTGCACCTAATTGCCTATGTATTCACAGTTCCAGGGTATTGCACCTAATTGCCTATGTATTCACAGTTCCAGGGTATTGCACCTAATTGCCTGCCTATGTATTCACAGGGTTCCCTAGGGTATTGCACCTAATTGCCTATGTATTCACAGTTCCAGGGTATTGTACCTAATTGCCTATGAATTCACAGTTCCAGGGTATCACACCTAATTGCCTATGTATTCCCAGTTCCAGGGTATTGCACCCTATTTGCCTATGTATTCACAGTTCCAGGGTATTGCACCTAATTGCCTATGTATTCACAGTTCCAGGTATATTGCACCTAATTGCCTATGTATTCCTATGTATTCACCAGTTCCAGGGTATTGCACCTAATTGCCTATGTATTCACAGTTCAGGGTGTTGCACCCAATTGCCTATGTATTCACAGTTCCAGGGTATTGCACCCAATTGCCTATGTATTCACAGTTCCAGGTATTGCACCTAATTGCCTATGTATTCACAGTTCCAGGGTATTGCACCTAATTGCCTATGTATTCACAGTTCCAGGGTATTGCACCTAATTGCCTATGTATTCACAGTTCCAGGGTATTGCACCTAATTGCCTATGTATTCCCAGTTCCAGGGTATTGCACCTAATTGCCTATGTATTCACAGTTCCAGGGTATTGCACCTAATTGCCTATGTATTCACAGTTCCAGGGTATTGCACCTAAATTGCCTATGTATTCACAGTTCCAGGGTATTGCACCTAATTGCCTATGTATTCACAGTTCCAGGGTATTGCACCTAATTGCCTATGTTCACAGTTCCAGGGTATTGCACCTAATTGCCTATGTATTCACAGTTCCAGGGTATTGCACCTAATTGCCTATGTATTCACAGTTCCAGGGTATTGCACCTAATTGCCTATGTATTCACAGTTCCAGGGTATTGCACCTAATTGCCTATGTATTCACAGTTCCAGGGTATTGCACCTAATTGCCTATGTATTCACAGTTCCAGGGTATTGCACCTAATTGCCTATGTATTCACAGTTCCAGGGTATTGCACCTAATTGCCTATGTATTCACAGTTCCAGGGTATTGCACCTAATTGCCTATGTATTCACAGTTCAGGGTATTGCACCTTGCCTATGTATTGCCTACCTATTCCCAGTTCCACAGTTCCAGGGTATGCACCTAATTGCCTATGTATTCACAGTTCCAGGGTATTGCACCTATGCCTATGTATTCACAGTTCCAGGGTATTGCACCTAATTGCCTATGTATTCACAGTTCCAGGGTATTGCACCTAATTGCCTATGTATTCACAGTTCCAGGGTATTGCACCCAATGTATTCACCAGTTCCAGGGTATAATTGCCTATGTATTCACAGTTCCAGGGTATTGCACCTAATTGCCTATGTATTCCCAGTTCCAGGGTATTGCACCTAATTGCCTATGTATTCCCAGTTCCAGGGTATTGCACCTAATTGCCTATGTATTCATTCCACCTAGTATCACAGTTCCAGGTATTGCACCTAATTGCCTATGTATTCACAGTTCCAGGGTATTGCACCTAATTGCCTATGTATTCACAGTTCCAGGTATTGCACCTAATTGCCTATGTATTTCCCAGGGTGCCTAATGCCTATGTATTCACAGTTCCAGGTATTGCACCCTAATTGCCTATGTATTCACAGTTCCAGGGTATCCACCTAATTGCCTATGTATTCCCAGTTCAGGGTATTGCACCTAATTGCCTATGTATTCACAGTTCCAGGGTATTGCACCTAATTGCCTATGTATTCACAGTTCCAGGGTATTGCACCTAATTGCCTATGTATTCCCAGTTCCAGGGTATTGCACCTAATTGCCTATGTATTCACAGTTCCAGGGTATTGCACCTAATTGCCTATGTATTCACAGTTCCAGGGTATTGCACCTAATTGCCTATGTATTCACAGTTCCAGGTATTGCACCTAATTGCCTATGTATTCACAGTTCCAGGGTATTGCACCTAATTGCCTATGTATTCACAGTTCCAGGGTATTGCACCTAATTGCCTATGTATTCACAGTTCCAGGGCACCTATTGCACCCAATTGCCTATGCCTATGTATTCACAGTTCCAGGGTATTGCACCTAATTGCCTATGTATTCACAGTTCCAGGGTATTGCACCTACAGCCTATGTATTCCAGTTCCAGGGTATTGCACCCTAATTGCCTATGTATTCCCAGTTCCAGGGTATATTGCACCTAATTGCCTATGTATTCACAGTTCCAGGGTATTGCACCTAATTGCCTATGTATTCACAGTTCCAGGGTATTGCACCTAATTGCCTATGTATTCACAGTTCCAGGGTATTGCACCTAATTGCCTATGTATTCACAGTTCCAGGGTATTGCACCTAATTGCCTATGTATTCACAGTTCCAGGGTATTGCACCTAGTTCACAGTCCAGGGTATTGCACCTAATTGCCTATGTATTCCCAGTTCCAGGGTATTGCACCTAATTGCCTATGTATTCACAGTTCCAGGGTATTGCACCTAATTGCCTATGTATTCACAGTTCCAGGGTATTGCACCTAATTGCCTATGTATTCACAGTTCCAGGGTATTGCACCTAATTGCCTATGTATTCACAGTTCCAGGGTATTGCACCTAATTGCCTATGTATTCCCAGTTCCAGGGTATTGCACCCAATTGCCTATGTATTCACAGTTCCAGGGTATTGCACCTAATTGCCTATGTATTCACAGTTCCAGGGTGTATTCCCAGTTCCAGTTCCAGGGTATTGCACCTAATTGCCTATGTATTGCCTATGTATTCACAGTTCCAGGGTATTGCACCTAATTGCCTATGTATTCACAGTTCCAGGGTATTGCACCTAATTGCCTATGTATTCACAGTTCCAGGGTATTGCACCTAATTGCCTATGTATTCCCAGTTCCAGGGTATTGCACCTAATTGCCTATGTATTCCCAGTTCCAGGGTATTGCACCTAATTGCCTATGTATTCACAGTTCCAGGGTATTGCACCTAATTGCCTATGTATTCACAGTTCCAGGGTATTGCACCTAATTGCCTATGTATTCACAGTTCCAGGGTATTGCACCTAATTGCCTATGTATTCACAGTTCCAGGGTATTGCACCTAATTGCCTATGTATTCACAGTTCCAGGGTATTGCACCTAATTGCCTATGTATTCCCAGTTCCAGGGTATTGCACCTAATTGCCTATGTATTCCCAGTTCCAGGGTATTGTGCACCTAATTGCCTATGTATTCCCAGTTCCAGGGTATTGCACCCAATTGCCTATGTATTCCCAGTTCCAGGGTATTGCACCTAATTGCCTATGTATTCACAGTTCCAGGGTATTGCACCTAATTTGTAGTAAACACATCAAAATACGATACTAAAACCTACTAAGTCTCCCCTGAGGCTCAGTGCGGTGTGTATTTATTCTTATATTTGATTGTCTACGTGGTCTACAAATAATTCACCTCGTGTGAATTAATTGTAAATTAATTCTAACTTCACACTGATAGTGGTTTAAGGGACTTTTACCACACTCCCTCAAGCTCAAGCGTCACCAGTGATTGAAGAGCTTCAAAATATAAATGACCTCTTAAACTATTGAAAATTAAACATATATAACTAGTAGTGTAAATAAACAATATATATATATATATATATATATATATATAAAAAACTAATGAAATCCTTCTGCTGAGTAAGTTCTTGCCTTGAAACTGGTCTTTTGAACCATCCCGGCTGTGCTGGTATATTTTCACCCCCCCCAAAAAGCTAGCTAGGGTATCCGCTGGTATGTTTTCACCCCCCCCCCTAAGCTAGGGTATCCGCTGGAGTTATACTCGCCTATAAGCTCGAGTTGTGGAATCGTCTTTCGCCTCTATACCGTGGTGAAATCTCACGAGGAGAGACAAACTCCGATCCGGAAGTAGATGATAGACATCTAGTATTCATCAACGTAACGTTGGAATTATTGTTGTTGTGCCGCTTTCTTCTTCTGCCGAGTTTGCTCGGCTTTGTGGTATGCCGCGATGTCATTCGGATCGTCAAAAGCTTCGGCTGACTCCCAAGTTGGATCACCATCCCGCCAGCGAACCAAGTATTCTGTATTCCCTGTGGAATCATTCTGTCTATGTCGAATGATGTAACGGAACGAGGAACTATCCTGCCACATATGATCTTCTAAAGGCTTTTCGGTGGCTCTATGAACTAGTCGCAAAAGTTCCACTCTAACTGGTTTATCTTTGAAAGTATCTGGAAGTGAACCATCCTTGTGTGTCAGTTCATATCCTTGTCCCTGTCTGGCTTTGACAACGTATGGTCCAAACATTGGTCGCATTGCTTTGGTTGTGCGACCTTCGGACCGTACCATTACCACATCCCCTGGTTGAAAGGCAATAAAATCGTAAGTATGGAGGCGGTCAAACTGCCTGGATAGTGTGTCTGCGTATTTCTGCGTGACCTTGTAAAGCGTCGGCAAGATAGTGTCGTGCAAACGATCCAGCCGGTGTGCCCAAGCCTCATTGGTGACCGGCTGATTCCCGGAAGGTCATCCGTGAAGTCAGCAAACGGAACATGACGGCGACCGAAGTAAGCACTGAATGGTGCTGTCTTGTGTCGCCGAGATATTCGGAGGTTCTGGCACAGCATAATAAGTGGTAGTCGGACATCCCATGCGGTAGGCAAAGATTCACATAGCTTGCGAACTCCTTCGTGTATGTCTCTGTGTCTTCTCTCCGCTGCTCCCAGAACCTGAGGACGATATGGTGGCGACTTCATGCATGCATCACTCCAACTTCTTGAGTTATTAATTTAACAATCTTGTTCGAAAACTCGCCTCCCTCGTCTGATTGAATTTTCCTGGGAAAACCATGTTCCCCAAACACCTCCATAAGTTTCGATGTCACCACTTCTGCTGACTTTGTGGCCGTTGCTCTCAATATCGAGTACCCCGTTGCTATATCCAAGACGTGCAATATATATCGATTTCCTGCTGCTGAAACTAGTGGCATTGGAATCATGTCGACTTGAATATGATCCCACGGATACTTTGCCGTTATATTAATCATCGGATGAAATCCCTTTCGTAACACCCTCTGTCCTAGACATGTGCGACAGTTTCTCCTAACTGTTTGTGCAAGTTCCAGAGCGTTAGGCCACAAATGTCCGTTCTGCTGTAGTTGAGCAACTGTATCTTCTGCTCTATGATGCCCAATCTCATGCTGACACAAGGTGAGCTGTGTGCGACGGCTTATCTCTTCCTCATCTGGAGAATCCGTCATGGCTACTTCCGAGGTAGCGATCGATACTAGCCGAGACGTATCTAATGGGGTGACTTTCGATACTGAGGACGGTTCTGCATATCCCAATCGTGCTGAAAACGTCGCTGGAAGGCTGTAACCCTTGCGTGGGCCTACTCTGGCAATGACTGTGTGACCCCATGGTGCCTTGCCACTCGCATACTTTCCGTATTTGAGGAAGGAGTGGGCTGTCCTTGGAACTAATACTGGGTCTCTTTGTAGAAGCGACTTGAATAACTGGAACCAAGGCTCGTGGGGCGCCCACGGTAGACACACCGTAGCTGTGGCCCTCTCTGATCGTATCTTGCGCAACATTCTATGGATTAATCTCCATGGTGGGTTCATCCATCCGTCTATATCTTTCCAACAATGTGCAAACGCTCCACCCCTGTCATCGTCGGTGTAGTAGCGTGGCAAATGATGGTCCTGATGCGAAGCAAAGACATCGACATTATTCTCACCCATAATCCTTTGCGCTTGCTCAAAGTAGTCTGGAAAAAGTTGCCAACATTCTGCATATAGTACCTCCGGGTCCTCAGTCTCAACAGTTCCCTCATGAAGCCTAGACCACGCGTCTGGTAACACGTTCTTTATACCCGGATGTGCGAGATAGTAAAATTGAAAGGCGCTATGATGTGATGCCATCGTTGTAGCATCGGATTCAGCTTTAGCTGTGTGTTCATATACACCAAAGCCTTGTGATCAGTCAACACTGAAAAGCGTTGACCTTCGAGATGATCCCGGAAGTGTGTGAGACCATATACCAAGGCCAATAATTCCTTCATGGGTGTTGCGTAATTGCGCTGTGCTGCGTTGAGGGTCTTGCTGAAGAACATTAGGTATTGCTTCTTCCCTTCTATGGTCTGGAACAATGCACCTCCAATACCGTAGTCGCTTGCATCCGTTTCGAGTTGTAAAGGTACTTCGTCGACGGGAGATTTCAACACTACTGCCTCAACTATGGCTTGCTTCATGGCATCCCAAGCTTGCTGGTGTCTCTGTTCCCACCTGTCTCCAATGATTTCCTTAGGCTTCAGTCTTACAAATTCCCGGAGTGGGGCAACTACCTCTGCAAAGTTTGGTAGGTGCTCGTGAAGAAAGTTGGCTAATCCCAAGGCCGATGCAATGTCTTTGTACTTCTTCGGGGTTGGCCAGTCAATGAGCTTGGCCTGCTTTTCATGGCAAATATCAATTCCGGCCTTCGATACTCGCTTCCCTAGGATCATGACTTCTTTGACTGCAAAATGACATTTTGAAGGGTTTAGCTTGAAACTGTGGTACGTCAGCCGCCGAATGACCTCTTTCACTACTCGTACGTGTTCCTCGTAGTCATCTGTTGCTATTACGATGTCGTCCAGGTAGTGGTGTGCCGGAAGTCCTTGCAATATCACACTCAGTGTACGCTGAAACTGCTGCGTCAGTGTGTAGTCCAAATGGCGCTGATGTAAAGGAATACTGGCTTTTGCCATGTGTGAAACTGAATAGATAGATGAGAATCAGGGTGAATTGGGAGTCGATGGTACGCTGCGGTTAGATCCAATGTCGTGTAATATCTCTTCCCTTTGATGTTACCAATGATGTCGTTGATACGGGGAATAATGAACTGATCCGCCGGTATTAATGCATTCACCGCTCTGAGGTCCAAACACACTCGCACTTTCTTTAGTTCTCCAGATTGAGTATACTCTGGCACGGCGAGCAAGGGTAAGTTGACGGAAGTGGCTGTATCCCTTTGAACTATGACCAAATCTTGAATCCACTTCTGCACCTGTCTATCTACCCATGGTATCCATTTGTCTGCTACAAAGTTCCTTACTGCCTTCCGCATCCTTGCAGCTTGATCTGGTGTCACTGGCAATCTAACTTCGCCTCCTTCCAGTCTGCACCTGTCCTTTTCTCGAATACCGTCATTGTCCCTCAGTTCCTTGTCTAGTTCCAGGCGAACACCGGTTTCCTCGGTCAAATCTGGTGGTCGTCTCAACGGTATTGGTTCCAATAGTTTGTCTAGCTCCGTTGGATCTATGGGTGAGAATGGCGATTGAAGGCCTCCCACGTATAGCCCTAAGCCAGGCATAAGATCCTGGCCTACGATCGCGTCGATAGCCGGTGGTAGATTCATTAGCTCGAAAGACTGTTCTGTGAGCTCTAGACCATATCGTACTGGAGTTTGTACGGTTGAGCCTATTCGCCGTGTACGAAGACTACGATCAGCTAGGTATATATAGGATCCCTCCGGAGCCGACTTAATTTGCAATCCCCAATCGTGTGCGGATGTCGAATCGATGCAACTTTTGTTTGCCCCAGAATCCACTAACGCCCTGCATGTCTTACCGTTAATCAGGATTGATATGAATACTCGATTGTCCATTGAAAGTAATGGATCTTTGATCGATAGTATCACAGGTGTGCTAGACGGGAAAACTAAAGTTGCATCTACATCCGACACCCTTACGTCCTATTCCTGATCGCTGCCTATGGTTTCCCACGTTGCATCCTCTTCTAACTCACCCTGTTCAATTTCGTCTGGGTGTGCCAGTATGGAAGCAATGTGTGTGTCTGTAGGCGTGGTCTCCTCCTGCTCCGTTTGCTGGTCGTCCGAGTCTGTTAGAGCCGTAATGGTGTTGACCGCGGGCAAACTCTTATCGAAGGATACGCCTTGCTTAAATCCTCGGCCCGAGTTGGATGTGAATCCAACCCTTTTGTTCGACTGGTAGTGCTTGCAGGATGATATATGCCTGAAACTGGGTGGGGCACCCGCTCTGCACGCGTAACACGTGGTGGTCGTAGACGTGCTTGTGCGTTGTGTGCTGCCTCCTCCTGTATTCGTATTCAAATTACGATCTCGTTGTTGGGCTGGAAACTGTCTACGCCTATCCCCCACATTCATCTGTGTCCGTACCCGTTGTCTGAGGATGGCATCGGTTTCTTGTATGTCTGGATTTAAAATGCGGAGAAGGTCTTCAGTCTCCAGGTGGTCCCAACCTATGTGGTGTTGTAGCGTGCGTTCATACGTCATATTACCTGTCAGGTCCTCGAGGGCCTGTATGAGGCAGTGATTAAGCAACCGCTTAGGAAAGTCCTTGCCCTTATCTGCTCGCTCCCAGGCTCTCTTGTGAACTTCCACAATCTTGTTCAAATGTTCCCTGGCTGACTCTACACCCTTGGTGCGGGGATTACCCTTCGCCAACTTCTTAAAGGTAGGGTCTACGGTGGCCTTGCTCTCATGTTGACAGATTTGGTCTATGACCTGTTCCGCCGGATATACCCTCAGCTCATTATGGTTGTCACGGAGATAGTCAATTGTGGCCTTTGCTGCCTTAAAATGTATGAGTACCTTATAGAACCAACGTACCATCCACGACTCATCTAGTCCTGAGACATGGGCGTTCTTCAGTGCCTCTTCTAGCGCCCCTCGTGTGTCTCTATCGGCTGTGCTGCTTAATTGATAACGGTCTAAAGGCCAATCGGGCCATGTCCGTGGCTCCGGAGCTCTGTTCTTCCTGATAGCTTCCAATTGAGTATTCAACGCTCCTTTCAGTGTATCGATCGTGGACGTTAGTAATGTACATCTTGGGACATCGTAGTTTCCCTGTGCTCGACAAAGTTCATCCACAAAGAAAGATATCTTCCCTTCGAGGCGTTGACACATGGCTCGGCGATGCTCGTTCCACTGCGCTGGTGTCATGATCGGCTCTCTCGCCTGTTCGTCTTTGTGCGGTCGTTTTCTGCTGCCATGAACATTACCGTCGTCGACATCACTAGACTTGCGCTTACCGTCGTCGACGTCACTATACTTGCGCTTACCGTCGTCAACGTAACTAGCCTTGCGCATATCCTGTATCGATCGCGCGAAGTCTCGGTGCTGTCGGCTGAGTTCCCATCGTCTACGTAGTTGTTCTCGTTCGGCTTCCCTACGATAATCCCCATGTGGGTCGCTCAAATATTGCTCTAGCTGTCGGCCCCTGATTTCGTCAGAGTTTTGCTGACGAGTGCCCGTGGCCCACCCTGACATATTTCTATGCCGTTGGACTTGTCGCTCATCCCCGTTGCCTGCGAGGGAATCCTGACTTGCACTGGTAAAACTCCCCGATCGAGTTCGCTTTCGAGTGAAATCTCGTTCAGGTGCTCGGTGAAAAGGCTGCCATGAATGCGGTCTATCACCCGCTGAATGAATGCCCGAAGTACCTCGGACATTGGCTACCCTGTGTCGCTCAGCTGCTGGTTCAGCAGACTTTGAACGACTAGTATGCCTAATCACAAATTGCACCTCACTGTCTTCTGGATCTGCTCTCCCTCTTGCCGATAAGCGAGACTCGTGCCCCAACTGATGTCGCCTGCTTGCTGCCTGGCCCACGTCTTGGTCTGTCTGTTCATATCGCGGTTGTTCATCTCTTCGACGCGATGCTACTGTCTGGCGCGAAGAAGCTGTGCCTCCTTGGTGGGTCTGCTCGAAATCTGACAAAGATCTCTGGGTTGCTTTGCCGTCGCGACGAGTGCGTCGAGGGCTACGGGGTGTTGGACGCATAGGCATCTTGATGTTAAGACTTCGATGTATGGCTTTGTGTTGTTGATGAATAGTTGGTCCAGATTGAAGGAGTGTCGGCTATTATATGATAGTTGACTTCAGCCATTTGTGTTACACACTTTCTTCCGCCGTTCTCCTCTCGTGATACCAAAATAGCTAATTATCATTGAATCATGTTGATGTCTACAAGGTCTGCTTGCGGGTCCCCGAAAACTCGTTGCGCTCGAATACACCTTGCTCCTTAATGATTGCTAATCATTTTGTTTGGGTTGGTTTTGTTAATGAGTACTCGTTTTGCTCTCCTTTGCTCTGCCTATAGGAGTAATTAAGAGTTGCTGATAGACTCGAAGCGTGTTCAATGATCAACCGCCTGTCGTGTTCTAGCGTTCTGAATGCTCCTTTAATCCAACCTTCGGACCACTGTACTCCAACATCAATCAAATCCGAGGCCTGCAGCCAGGAAGTCAGGTCAAGGTTCCCAAGAATAACCTTGAAGCCCAAGGTAGATACATCGGTTATGAAGTTGGAAAACCAAAAACAAATTCCTTATTCAAACCAACTTGAGTGTACTTGCACGATGCCTGATAAGTGCCGTCTACTTTTGCATGTACTATTTCTTCTGTTCCTTTGCAAGAGTCCGCTGCATCTTGACGATTCGCCTTATACGTCGGTGATAACGTTCTCCTTAGTTTTCACCAACAATCATACAACCGTACCAGGCTATGTTGGTCCTACGGCTGATTCACTTACGTTGACTTCCTTTCTCTCTAGAATGGAAATTTAAGTATATATATATATATATGTATATATATACGAATATATGAAAATGTATTCTGTCTTGTAACATCGGTAAATATGTCTTCTAGTTGTGTATTGGTCGTGGGTTCGATACCCCCCGTGATATATTTTTTTCCTATGCTTTCGTGACCATCGAAGTTCGCGCATGCAACGATGGCGAACATTCGACTCGAGATATTTTCGAAAAAATCGATCTTCTAACCATGCCAGTCTTTTCGTCTAGCCAATTGATTACCAAAACTTGCTCCCGTAGTTGATATTTGTTGAAAATACGAGTTGAAATCGCATTTTTTCTGTCTCAGTTTCTCCCAAACTGTGCCTAGCTCCTCTTCTGCATTGCTACCTGTCTCACGCGCTTAATTCACACGTTTCCATTCTACGTCGCCTGACACTGTCGATTCTACATTGCTACCTGCTTTTCTTGATCACCTCTATCTGCCCTTTGTCGTCGCTGTACTCGCCCACACCTATGAAAATCTGCCATATCGACCTTCTCTACGCCAAATTACGTTCTTCTATACCCCTAACTGCGATACTGCATCATGTTCGTGTTGTGTGGATTGACTAGGCCAGTCAAAACATTGTTCAAACGTCCTATGACTGCTAATTAGTCAGAGGGAGGCCTTGATTGTCAACGACGGCCTGAAAAGTCGCATTGGAATTGAAGTATCTGGATTTTCGGACCGAAGATGGATTAAAAAAAATCAAAAGAAGAATGAATGGTTGTTGGGAAATGGTCGGATGACTAATTAATCTATAAAAATTTAGAAATAAAAAATGCTAAAAAATTGCATATATTACTAATCACTCCAATTTGCTCTAGATTTAAAATAATTTTAAAAATATGCATAAAATATAAATATATATATATATATATATATATATATAAAATCACGCAAGCGTATCAAACCGAGCAATATATATATATATATATTATATATTTTTTTAAATTAAAATAAAATTAGTAGCATTCGACCGGATGGTCGGATAACTATATATATATATATATATATATATATATATATATATATATATATATATATATATATATAATAAAAGAAAAAAAAAAAGAAGAAGAAATAAAATGCTCATCAGCTAAATAAAATGGGCACCTGTTAATTTCTGCATATATTACTAATCACTCCAATTTGCTCTAGATTTATAATAATAATAAAATCTGCATAATGTATATATATATATATGAAAATCACGCAAACGTATCAAACCGAGCAAAAACGGAAGGTGGGGATTTCTTTTCACTTATCTGTGCTCGGAAGACTTTGCTCCTGTCGTAGTTTGCAAGCTCCTTTCGGCTATCCGGTTCTGAGGGAGATCAACTCCCCTGTGCTCGGAAAGACTTTGCTCCTGTCGTACTTTACAAGCTCTTTCAGCTACCCGGTTCTGAGGGAGATCAATTCCTGTAATTCGTCAATAAAATGAACTTCTCCGTCCACTATTATCCTCGAGATAAAATCGAATAATACACCTAAAGTAACTAGTCGTAAAAATGTAGTAAACACATCAAAATACGATACTAAAACCTACTAAGTCTCCCTGAG
>LUCW03000110.1:77500-108332 GCA_001586965.3 Sphaeroforma sirkka | reverse complement strand
ATGATTTGTATACATATATATATATACATATACATATATATATATATATATATATATATATATATGGTTTGTTCGTGTGTATACTTAAGGGCATCTAAATGAACCGATAACTAATTGCGCGGTGAGTAGCAATGCCCTCGATTGTTTTGATTTCCAATTGCAACTTATCGTCCAAATACTCATACACAACCATATGTTTTTATTCTCACTATTTGTACACATGAGATATACTGTTTCTCTGTATAAAATCATACATTTCTTACAATGTCTGTATTAACTCGTGGACAGCATCGAAGGCATCGTCTTGCAACTTCTTATCGCCAAACTGCGGAGCGAATGTGGATTGGTCCTCCACAGGGCCGGACAGCTTGTTCTGCTTGGATGCTACAAACGTACCAGATGCCACATTCGCATTTCCTCGCTTGAACAATGCGTTCATGTACCGAAGAGCACCTTCGTCAACAGGGTGTGAATAGCCAACTAGCTTCAACAGTGGCATGACCATGGACTGTGCCACAAACTTCACAACTGGGTTCAAGTTGCCGATATCAGTGCCGGAAGTCATACCTGGGCTGGCAGTTACAATGTGGCATTCGGGGTGCTTTCTCGCAAGTGAGGACATGTACAACGCAGCGATTGCCTTAGTATATGCATAGGCGCCGTTGATATCACTCTCCAGCGGGTTTTTTCCCCGTTAGGTGACCATATACGTCTGCTTTATATGGTTCATTGAATTCGGTACCCATTGCACTATAAACCCCACGCGCTGCTTCGCTGCCTGAGTACACAACAACTAAATTCTCTGTCTGACCGCTGGCAATCAATTCCTCAACAAATACAGCATGTCCAATGGTATTCGCCAAGTGCATGAGCGGAACGCCCGTTGTGCTATCCTTCCCTGCTATGACACCTCCGGCATTCAGCACCACACCGTTCACTTTCTCCGATGTTAACTTCTGCGCGGCAGCCTTACAAGATTTGACATCTGAAGTATCCAGGATCAGTACATCAAAGAAGTCTGAAGTCTTCTTTGTTATACCTACCAGCTGTGCGATGGCGTCTTTTGCCTTAGTCTCGCTTCTGCATGCTAGTATTACCTTCTTTACTTCGGACTCCTCGGCAAGCTGTCGACAAGTGTCAAAGCCCAACCCCGAATTGGCACCAGTTACAACTACAGTGTTCATATTTATTTCTTGTTGACTTGATGTATCGATATTCACTGTTGCACATATTCTGAATGATTGTTTGTTATTCCAAGGACTTTTATAATTTAGCTTTTGATCTCTTTCAAAAAAAAACCAAAATACATACTGTATGTACTATTTGTTTTTTTTTTAAAACAAATTGGATTTTTTATATAAAAATTGGATATATTATATTTTTCAAATAATGACAGCCAAACGCCAACGGCAAACTCAAAACTGAAAACCGGCAATATTTTTACTCTTGAAAATATTATTGTATGATCATTTGACATTTTCGCGAATTAAAATTTACTCCCAATACCAATGAGGCATTGAGTCAATGACCCAGGATTCCAGGGACCCGAAGCCCCGAACCCCGGGGCCCTGGTTCTGAGACTCGCCAGGAATCACCAGAAATTCAGATTGCATCATTGATCATGATTATACACTGTCATACATAGTAGTCTATATTTAGTATTATTTCAGAAGGCTATGAATACATGGAGTACGGATATTTTCAAGCCTGGCATCACCATTTTTTTTAGAAGCCTCTATATTTAACTAAATATTAGAAAGCTGATATGTGCGTTTATTTTTTAAAAATTATTTATTTTACATTGGATGCACCGGGGTATGTAGTCGCAACTCGTATTTTTAGTCGTAAGTCGGCACTACAACTCGGAAGTCATTTTTAAAAATACAACCGGGAACCCCGGGCCGGTAGGCGGTGGGGACAGTGAGTCTGGCTCGAAATTTATTTAAAAAATACAATTTTACATGTCATACGGTATTTGTTGTTTTGTTTTTGCTGATAAAACAAATGTTCGAATTTGAAAATGTCAGACTTTGGGTAAAAATCCATGCACGTGTTTTATTTTTTGCTTTGTTTATAGTATGTAGCATATATAAAAATGCCTAATAAAATATTATCATTTCGTTGGCTATTCTTCGTGCTATTTCTTGTGTTAAAAACCAAAAAAAAAATCATTATAGTTCATAGTTTTATACTCTCGTGAAGACATAGCCTTAAAATTGAACACATACTGACAGTCTGGACTCTGGACACATGATGTGTGTGAAGCAATGAAGGGCTAAAGGCGGTGAAGGATTTTCGCGAATAGCGAAGCCGCGAAGAGTTAAGGCAAAGACCATTAAAATATTTGGTTTTTTGTAAAAACATCACAACAAAAATATAGCAACAAGGGCTGGGCCTGGGCCTGACAGGCAAGTGCAGCAGTTTATTTAGAATAGGGTCGACTGACGAATATGGGGAAAAAATATTTATCAGATGTAAATTTAGAAGGCTATGATATAGCTCTCTAATAAATAAAACACCGCTGACGTCGATGGGTAACTAAAGGCTCTGAAAAGAGGGGAAAATGTTAATTTTTATTTTTGGGTTTTCGACTTTCGTAAATTGTTTTACGAAAGCGCGCCCCATGGTTAAACTGCAACTTCAATTTTGGTACACGTTTGGGTCCCGATTTCCAATTTCTTTTTGGCTGTTGTTCGGTGGGGCTCGACTGTTCGTTTTCTATTACGTTAATTTCTAATTTTGGGTTTTCGTACCCTTCTTTCTTTTGGGAAAGCGCGACCCATGGTTTTAAAAGGGCAACTACAATTTAGGTTCACGTTTCGGTTCAGATTTCCCTTTTTTTATTGTTGTTGTTGTTAGGGGGGGGGGGGGAAGCCCCCCATAACCGTATCTCTTCTACTGCTGTATCACATCGTGTTTCTTGTATAGGGCCTTTCTATATTCATGTACAGGGTCTCAAACCAAAATCTGTTTCGATTTTGTTTTTAATGTAAAACTATTTTTTGTTTTGCTCTTTCCTTTTATAAAAAAACCAAAATAACCTAAAACAAAACAACTACATTTCGAATACCTCATTTGATTTTGCTTCAAAATAATTATACATACAACAGAGATATTAAAACAATATATGACCAATCACAATAACAATCCAAAATTTATTTGCTCTATGTACATATGTTTGTTTTGTTTTTCAAAACATTTTGTTCTTGATTTTTTTAAGTAACAAAGTCAACCCAAATTTTAAATATTTAGCAGGCAAAATGCATTTATTCGTAAAATGTTCATTTTTCAACTGTTTACTATATTTCTATACTTTTTATATATAGAAATACATCGTAGCGGCGTAGCCTCCTAAATTGAACAAAACATATCAAATATCTATAGCAGACTATATCATATTCACATCCTCAGCAAAGCTGGCCACGCGGCCCGTTCCCCTTCGCAGCCTTTGGTTTTCATACTACATACTAGGGCTCCCCTTCTAATGCTCTCCTTCTCCACGGTAGACCTTCGCTATCCGCCCAGGGTTCCCTTTTCCTAATACGTCTAATACCTCCCCGGCTCTGCTCCCGCTTCGTGTTAACCAAATAGCTTGCATTAGTTCCTATTCTATACGAAATCATGAACGTAATTGATCAAATTTCGGTATCTACTAGGATGGTCGTTTGGTCGGGCTTTTCACGGCCTTTAACACCTGATCTGGAATTTGTAACCCCTCCCACAGAACAATATAGCTCTATAACATATTCAATATGTAACTATGGATTGTAAATCTGATATATATATATATATATATATATATATGACTTTCTCTGCTACCAGAGCCAGTGAACCTATCCTCTTCATTTGTGTGGCTGAACAATGAGCTCTAAATAGGGTGTCTCAATTCTCAAGACTCAAAGGTCTCTTTCAGACCAGATTTGAGGACTGAGATTTAACTAAGGAGCAGACTGGATTCACCATTCTCTTTACTCTCTCCACTCTCTACTAGTTAATATATAGTGTAGAGAGAGAGGACCCTCGCCGACCTCTCTAGTCTCTACGCCTCTGGGTCGGGCTGGTTTATGGAGAGTTTGTGACTGTATGAGTGTGGCCCGGCCAGCCGTGTGGGCCTGTGGGGCTGGAATTTGGATAGAGTTTTGATTTTCTTTTTTCACATAATCTTCTGGAAAATTTGGTCCTACAGACATTAGTCCGTTCAGCCATAATTTCTTTCTTCTCTCTCTCTAGGAGTGTCATGAAATTTGCGTCTTATTTTTCAACATACATACACACAAGCAAAATACCACATATTTAGTGAATACATAAGTAACTGGAGCCATCAACCATGTGGCATTTTTTTTTATGAAGGTCGAGAGACAAAATCCAAAATCCAAACTCAGACTCTCAAGAGTCAAACTGTCAGAGACTCGGAGTTGGAGAAATTATTCATTTTAACGAGAAAAGACAGAGCAATGCGGTTTTCAACATGGAAACCTATTATTATTGATTTTTTTTTTAATTAATATACTTTCTAAAGATTAAAGATGGCTAAATATAAAATTATCTTTTGCATGTGGGATGTGATTACTGATTAGTGATATGGAAATGCCATTGATCGATCATACTAAAATTTGTTGTATATACAACTGGTAATTGATCAATGATCATACAATAAATATGCTGATATGCCATATTTTTGTTTGTAAATTTCATAGCCTTCTGAAGTTCTGAATGTTTGATTTCAGAAGGCTATTGTAAGAATCTTTTTTGATTATTTTTCCAAAAAGGTTTTTTCTTCTTCTATATTATGACATGAACATTAAAAATAGCGAGAATAAAAGAATCCACTCAGAATACTTTAGACATTGAAAAAGCTAAACAATATGAACACTGTAGTTGTGACTGGTGCCAATTCGGGGTTGGGCTTTGATACTTGTCGACAGCTTGCCGAGGAGTCCGATGTAAAGAAAGTAATACTTGCATGCAGAAGCGAGGGTAAAGCGCAAGACGCCATCGCACGGCTGGTGGTCAAAACGAAGAAGACTCCAGATTTCTTTGAGGTGCTGATCCTGGATACTTCAGATGTCAAATCTTGTAAGGCTGCCGCGCAGAAGTTAACATCGGAGAAAGTGAACGGTGTGGTGCTGAATGCCGGAGGTGTCATAGCAGGGAAGGATAGCACAACGGGCGTTCCGCTCATGCACCTGGCGAATACCATTGGACATGCTGTATTTGTTGAGGAATTGATTGCCAGCGGTCAGACAGAGAATTTAGTTGTTGTGTACTCAGGCAGCGAAGCAGCGCGTGGGGTTTATAGTGCAATGGGTACCGAATTCAATGAACCATATAAAGCAGACGTATATGGTCACCTAACGGGGAAAAACCCGCTGGAGAGTGATATCAACGGCGCCTATGCATATACTAAGGCAATCGCTGCGTTGTACATGTCCTCACTTGCGAGAAAGCACCCCGAATGTCACATTGTAACTGCCAGCCCAGGTATGACTTCCGGCACTAATATCGGCAACTTGAACCCAGTTGTGAAGTTTGTGGCACAGTCCATGGTCATGCCACTGTTGAAGCTAGTTGGCTATTCACACCCTGTTGACAAAGGTGCGCTTCGGTACACGAACGCATTGTATAAGCGAGGCAGTGCGAATGTGGCCTCTGGTACGTTTTTAGCATCTAAGAAGAACAAACTCTCCGGCCCTGTGGTAAACCAATCAACATTCGCTCCGCAGTTTGGCGACCAGAAGTTGCAAGACGATGCCTTCGATGCTATCCACGACTTAATACAGACGTTATATTAATTAGCCGACTCGATACAGGGAAACAAAATCTCTCCGGTGTGTAAGACGTGGCAATAAAGTGCAATATGATTGAGTATGACGGTACTTGGACGATGAATTGAATGCGATATGTCAACCAATCGAAGGCATTGCTACTCCTACTCCCAGCGCTTTCAAATATTCATTCATTTGCGTTGCGTTATAAAACGTTGCTGACTTGATACAGGGAAACAATATTTTTCCGGTGTGTAAAACGTGGGAATAAAGTACAACATGATCGTGTATGACAGTACTTGGACGATGAAAGTGGAGATACAACCAGTCGGGAGCATTGTTACTCACAGTGCATTCAGGTATTCATTCGTTTGCGTTGCCGTTCAATTCATTACATTCACTCCCAAAACAATTTATGTGATATAATATATATATATATATATATATATATATAGTATGTATGCGCGCGTTTGTATGCGTTTGTGTCCTGTGCATGTGTTTGCGTGTGCGTTTATATATATATATATATATATATATATATATATATATATATATATGCTATATATATATATTATTATATATATATATACATACATATATGTTATGCATGCATGTATGTATGTATGTATGTATATGTATATATTATATATATATATATATATATATATTATTATATATACATACATATACAGCGCAAACCTTTGTCCACATATGAACCTTTGTATTATATAAAAAATATGCACATTACATATATTATGTTATATATATTATATATATATATATATATATTATTATTACATATATATTATTATTATGTATATATTATTATGTTACATATTACATATATGCATGCGTGCTTGTGTGCATGCATGTACGTAATGCATGCATATGCATGCCACGTGTGTGCATGTATACATTATCGATATTTTGAGCATTTTATGTGCAGACTCATGTATAGACTTTTTTATATATATATATATATATATAATATATATATATATATATATATATATATATATATATATATATATATATATATATATTTATATATATATATATATATATATATATATATATATATATATATATATATATATTGTATATATATATATATATATATATATATATATATATATATATATATATATGGCTATTTATATACAATCCTATGTAGAACCTTCAATACATATACATTTATATTTAGACCTATATACAGATGCATATATAGATTTATATGTAGACTTGCTAGCTTCCTTCTTTCCCCCCCCCCACTCTGATGACGACTGGCACCATTCCTGGTGATACACTTTCAAGACACCGGAGAGGACGATCCCTCGGAGCGTGGGGTATATTTGGATTTTTTTAGTATGCGGTTTTGCTGACAAACAACTCGACATGAATGATATTATTCATTATTTCGGTGCCCCACTGACCACTGTCAACTCTGGTTCCAATGTGGCATTTATATTAAAAAACATAAGGTACATACCGAAGAAACATATGTATGGAATCAGTTTGAAGAAACCTTAATGTGCTAGACAGTACATACGAATTATATTCACTTTACCTGCACATCATCAGCGACAGCTTCGAATTAAAAGTACTCTATGATACACAATTGGTAGAAACAATGAATACAGGTATCTGAGATTCAATCTAAATCTCGCAAAACCAACTAATCAAAACATAAAGTGTACTATCTCTTTGAATAGGAGGCTATTAGGCTTGGCTATATGATTGACATTTTTCAGAATGCAGTACACACGTATTGACCTTCCAGACGTGTACAAAACAACACATATTGCCACCTAGACCCGAAATACTCGCAATTGTACCAGGCTGATGCAAAATTCTTTTCTCGTTCTAGAGAGTGAGTGAATGCTAGAGACACATCCGGTCACTAAAATTGTATTCCTTTAGATACAAAAGATTTATTTCTGTAGTTTATTTTCGTCTGCGCAATTCTTGTGCGTATACAGCTGTATGTACACCGGCATAGCTGAAAAATACAGTGAGGAATGTATGGAAGCTTGAGTTTCGGTCAATCGATACAACTTTTAATAAAATTTAATAATGGAGACGCAGAATACTTATAACAAACACGCAATTGTGAATCTAATTTGATAAAGTTCAACGTGCCATATCCGCCCAGGTATATGACGACGATATAATTGCGAAAAATTCTGTGCGTTCGTAACACATATGCAGATTTAATTCGTAGTATTGTCCATTATGGCGTGTTCATAGTCCACGTGATACCCGAAAACAAAATATGTATTGCCAATACTAAATTCCAGCCTTAAGTCATCGTGTAGTTACGGTAAACAGCCACCATATAACCATCGGATCATCACTGGGACCACAGCCGTCACTTATACACTATCACACCACTAAATCGTAAGACGATACGGTCATGTTTCGCCCCCTTGTGCTGATACGTAAAGCAACCAATGTCACTCTACCGGATCTCGAACACGAGGTTTCGATTATGTACTTTTATTTGCTTGAAATTCAGCTTTACAATACAACAATAAGAAAACGCTTGTCATGTGTTTTCTTGCCAGCAACTGAAATTTTATGTAAATATCGAGAAAAAAATTGACAAAACAAATATTTTAAACATGTTACAGTATACAAATATACAAACGCAATCGAACGAAATTGGTCTAGTGGTATGATTGCCGCTTTGGGTGCGGCAGGCCTCACGTTCGATTCGTGGATTTCGCCCATTTTTAATACCGTTGTAATGATATTCAAGGTTATAAGCCGGGGTAAATACATACATATTTGATATTTCACTTCGTATTTTCTTCTGGCCCTGTTTGCGTTCTCGGCATTGTATTCCAAAATTCCGACTTCGATGTAAATATTTAAAATGTTTGACTATCTGAAATCCGATTTTTTTTGAGACTGTGACTTGTGACCGTGAGTCTGTAGTCTGTAAAACTGAGACTGTTCCTGATTCTCAGTGAGTATCACACTTCACTGAAGTTCACAGTTCACAGCCCAAGTCAGAACTCAGACTACCAATGGGATTGCGAAACGGCCAGGCTCAGAAAAGCGCGGGTCAAATATGTGGCTTTTTTGATTTTTTACTGTTTACACTTTTACATAATAAATGATGTATGCATGCTTACGTGTAGATCATATAATCATACGTGTGATATGATACATACTCACAGTTATCAGAAAGGCTCATTACTGTTCTTGTGTGCATAGTATATACTCATACGTGTGATATGACGCATACACAGTCATCCTGCAAGCATTGCATCTCCCAAGTAAGGTAGCTCCCAGTGTGATTTTGACACCTGAAAGCAGCATTTCCTGGCATGATATATGCACCTCACTTGAAAAATCGGAGCAGTTATTGGAATACACTACACCACATTAAGCTCAGGACATACTTCACGCTACCGTTCCAACCGATGGTTGCTAGTAATTATATTCTAATGAGATCTGTTCGAGATATTACCCGTCACAATACAGACGGTAGGGATACCATTCAATACACATCAAAGTGCAAGTATCTGTATAATTCTCACTATGCACGGATTAAACACTGGCCCTGATGGAAAAATCAATACTGCCGCCGGTCATCTATCACCCTCTGTTGCACGGGCGAATCGGGAGATGTCTCTGCTGTTGAAGCCCAGACCCGTCTTTGGTGTAGAAGGGATTTCACACAAGAAAACGCGCAGTGCTTCAAATGCATCGTTTATGATAGACGGTATGCCCACGGCGCTGAATGAACTGACAAACACGGTTGCCTACAGGTAATTGGCTTGTCTATTGACAGCATGTATGTGCTGGTTTATAGTTGTTTTAATCAGTTTGACATTTAATCGTAAGTATGTGGTGGTTTGTAGTTGTGGCCTTTAGTTTGACAATTGACAGTACGTATGTGCTGGGCTTATAGCTGTCGTATTTGATCTTACCGTTGACAGTACGTTTGTGTTAGTTGTCTTTGTAGCTAGTTTGGCAGTTTACAGGACGTATGTGTCAGTATTATTGTTGTAGCTTGATATTTTAAAGTACGTTTGTGTTGGTTTATAGTTGTTGTATTTAGCTCGGCAGTTGACAGTACGTATATTTTTGCTCATAGTTTTTATCATTACTCTGAGAGTTGACAGTACGTTTGTGTTGGCTTCTAGTCGCTGTAGTTAGTTTGTCAGTTGACAGTACGTACGTGTTGGTATTTACTTGCTGTAGTTTGACATCTAACAGGAAATATGTATTGGTTCATAGTTTTTGTATTTAGCTTGACAGTTGACAGTACGTATGTGTGGGTTCATAGTTGTGGTGTATAGTTTGCCAGTTGACAGTACGTATGTGTTGGTTTATACTTTTTATTCGTCTAACTCTTGACACCACGTATGTGTTAGTTTATGTTGTCTTTATTTTCTCAGTTGAGAGTACGTATGTGTTGGTTTATAACGGTTCAGTATAGGCTTGTGTTTCATAGCAGCTGATATCGCTGTAGTATTTTGTGGTATTGCATGTGAACTTGTGATCAGGTTGTATTGATGTAATAGTTCATTGCCTATCATGGGAAAGATTGCAAGCGTATCTACATGATTCCAGACCACAGCGGCTTATAGGTTAGAATTGGTGTTTCAACTACAGACGAGTCACACTACCCATCTCAAAGAGGTCATAAGTAACTATATGTATAAGCCTTGGGGGAGTTTTTTTTTTTAACGAGCACTGGCCCCACAATACGAAATGTGCGTGTCGCCGCACACACACCTTCGCCATACATTTACTTCGCTTAATTGTTACTCGAAAGTGAGCAGGGTATGACCCAATAGCGTTCTTATCCAATAGTAACGTACACATTTTTATCAAATTGTAATGTGCATGTATTGCTTACCTGCAGAGTGCGATTACGATAAAAGTTCACATACACTATATACATCCTACAGCGTGCACCACAAGGAGTTTATTCGGTCTGTAATATGTTCCATTGTGTTTCATCCCACTCCGCATAGGAGTGATACGAGAGCGCCAGCAGCCCAATGCACACCCGGCGGCCAAGCGATGGAAACTCAGACCTGCCACGACTGTAAGTTTTAGGGTTTAGGTAAAAGCCTACAGTCTAGCTTTTTTGGATGCGCCATAGCAGTTGTTGGAGTTAAAATCCAACCATATATGTAGTTGTGGTAGTAGGCTTGAGTATTTGAACCTCTCTTGTGTGTATGCAGTGTGTTCCGGCTACGCCGCCGATCGACCCATACCGGGCACAGACTGCCGCTTCAGATATGTAGCAGTGAATGTCGTGGTGTCATATATCAGTACAATCAGTTACAAGACCAACCCCACGGTATAACGTGCAAAGGCTGCGTTCATCTCTCAGAGCATACGCGTCCTGCTGAATCATTCTCACTCACTTTCTATTTTCTGGCTTCCCTAAAACCGTATCGATTATATTGTCCTTCTGGTTTGACTGCCCTTTCTGCTTTTAAACTTCTCTGTCTTGACAACAACAGCGCTGAGGAAACCCTATCACTTGCATGAGTACGGGGAGCATGGAACATATGCGGAACAGTCATTCGAGTTTCTGCAAAAGGTTTGTCGATTATATTGTGTGGTGGATTGGTTTGGCAAGTATTCCTAGCACTGGTAGTTATTATCGTCGAACGTTTCGATATACAGGGGTTTTAAACCATAAACCCCTAAAGCGTTGTGTTGTACACCCTGCATACGAAAGTGACATTCTTGGACAATGCAATATTGCAAAGTAGCTGCTATATTTTTTCTCTTGTTTGATACACTCCCAACACGATGCAAGTAGTGTATGCGTATGTGTACTGTTCATAGTTCGTTTTTTTAACTAAACGCCGGATATGCGCATGTTTGTGTACGATAACACATCTCAAGTCGACAAAGCAAACACATCACTGGCATGTGTGCCATTCGGGTCCCTTCGGCACTTATATGTACACTCTCGCCACACCGGCTCAGTGTGGATTCCATTGAGAGCCTATGAGTCATTGTCACGTACTCTAAAGGTCGTCTATTTGGTATATCATTGTAGCCCACGTTTTCCGAAAAAGAATATCATAATCATACGCAAACCATGCCCCATCCAAGCCTGCTTCATGACTTTTTCTCATCTCCATGCGCACACATTCAGTTGGGCGAGGGATCGTTTGGCCTCGTTCACAAGGTGCGCTGGAAGAAGGATGGGCGGCTGTATGCGCTGAAGCGGTCGAGTAGATACTTCAAAGGGACCTATGACCGGTATGAAAGTGTTGTGCTTTTATCGCCTTTATCGCTACTTCACTTTTATTTTTTGGTGGATGAAACGAGTACTATACCGGCCTAGAGTTTTGAAGGCTGCCGTGTGGCGCGTGCACAGACCGTTTGTTGTGCACTTTTTGTAAATATTGTATCTTAACAAGTATATGTGGTCGTAGACAGATAACTATGGCATATTATGTCCATAAATTTATCTACACATATACATTTTATGCATATATATTCCAGGAATAGGCAAATAGCCGAAGCTCACCACTTGCGCAGTCTAGGGAACCACCCGCACTGTATCCGCTACTATGACTCTTGGGTTGAGAATGACATGCTTTACCTGCAGACAGAACTCTGCGTGATGGGAACGTAAGTGTACACCAATGTTGTCATGGCAACGACTTCGATGGCGATGTGCATGTATGTGTATTTCCCACGTCCAAGTGTCTACCTACAACTGTGTATGTGTAAGAGGTCTATGGATACGTTGATTTGTCCTGTGCCAGATAGTCTATAAACTATGTACTGCCCTATGTACACCTACATACAATAGATGTAATATGTTGGGTTGTTTTGTGTGTACCTGATACTGTTGTCTGCTGATTCATCAAACCTGAAGCCGTCGCTCATGCGAGTATGCACAAGCATCTTCCATTCGAATGCTTCATCTCTTCTGAATCTTCATTTTGATTACAAACTGTGATTTGATTGTGTTGTGACTAGTTGAGCTTGTGTGCTATTCTTCTCTTGTCGAGCCTCCTTGTTTGACCACTGAGTTTCTTGGCAGTTATGCATTCGCCACGTAGCGTTAAACGTGTAGTGCCCACGTGTTCAAACTCATCTTCTTTTCGCTTGTCGGTCTAACGCGCCTGATTTTATTTTAATTCACAGTATATACTAGTGCACTTATTCTACGTATAGTATATACGACTACACCTGTAAACATATATCTAGGACCCCCTTCCTTTCCTAATCACATATGCAGCCTGCAGGGGTACCTATCACACACCCCTCACTTACCGGAGAACACGGTGTGGGACTTTGTCACTGACATAGCCTCAGGTCTGTGTCACGTACACGAGCTCGACCTCATCCACCTCGACCTAAAGCCAGCCAATATATTCATGACGGAAACCGGCTCGTTGAAGATTGGTGATTTCGGCATGGCTGTTCACGCTGATAAGGTGCGTGCACGTGTGTGGGGTATGAGCAGGCGTATGGATGATGCATGCTACGTCTATTCGTATATGCATGCATGATCAGGTGTGTGCATGTGTGCGGAGTATGGGCAGGCGTATGGATGATGCATGCTACGTCTATTCGTATATGCATGCATGATCAGGTGTGTGCATGTGCGGAGTATGGGCAGGCGTATGGATGCTGCCTGCTATGTCTATTCGTATATGCATGCATGATCGGGTGTGCACGTGTGCGGGGGGTATGGACAGGCGTATGGATGCTGCCCACGTCAATTCGTATTTGCATGCATGATCAGGTGTGTGCACGTGTGCGGGGTGTGGGCAGGCGTATGGATGCTGCCTGCTACGTCTATTCGTATATGCATGCATGATCAGGTGTGTGTACGTGTGCGGGGTATGGACAGGCGTATGGATGCTGCCTTACGTCAATTCGTATTTGCATGCATGATCAGGTGTGTGCATGTGTGCGGGGTATGGGCAGGCGTATATATATGCTGCTTGCTATATTCGTATAAGCATGCATGAGCGACAGCAACCTTCAGCGCAACACGAGTATTCATTGCTATATATACTAACACGTTCAATGTCTTGTAATATGTGAACGCGTACGTGTTGCCCACAATCATCTGCGTTTTCAACAATCAATAGCAGATGTATCTCATACTCTTCAGGTGGGCTGGCTGCGTGCGGTTGCTGTGCTTGAGTGAACACATGCTGTGTTGATTGTAATGGCTCGTAACTCAGTTGTTCAACTGAGAAATGCAGATCCCTTGTGCTGTCCTCTATCCGCCGACTGCGTTGGGCAGCCACATAGCATTCAGCGCAGACTACTTCATGCATGGACTTCAATCACGTCCGACTGCAGATATAGTCGGGTATGTAGTACTTATGCTCGCGTCTCCATAACAACAGGTGGCCCAATTGGATGTGCGAGAAGGTGATCCCAGATACTGTGCGCCGGAGTTGCTCAACAGTGGGCAAGTCGTCAATGCTGCGGTATGAGTTTCGGTTGTGTCAGGAAGAGCGTGTTGTGTGGGGTTCTAGGTGTGCCAGTTTAAGCATCCAGCTAGTGGCAAGTAAAAATTCATGTGTATGTACGCATAAGTGGCATGTTTTCGTTCTACATTTCTATTCAATTTTCAAAATGGATACACACTTGCGAGAATGGGCAGTTGTACTGATATACCTGTACGATAGAGTTTTACTTCTCTACTGTAATCTGTACAGGTCATGTTTACTGCAAATCTGTTTCAATTCGTATCCATCGCTAACTATCTAAAGGGTTCAAAACCCGGATCCGGTATCTGAGTGCAGATACCACGGGTATATACAAATACAAGTCTGGCTGTGCAGGGGATTGTTTCTCCTAGATTATTTAGGACTCTATCGATAGATCACCCTCACAGTCTTGCACAGACTTGAGATTGCCAACGTCACTTGCAGGTGTTTTAAAGATGTTTCTTGCGTTGTTTAAACTATTTCCCACAGTTCCCAGCTGCAAGTAGCACGCTTGCAAATGATGACCATTGGCCTCATACACATGTCGGGATCATTTCTACTTCAGAACCGAATGTACAACGCCAGTCATAGCAGTATACACCAATCTGTACAAAGCATACCTGTATCAACCACTATTGCTACTTACACTGCCACGGTCTCATCTGCTGCATACAGGTTGATATCTTTAGCCTGGGTATCCTAACACTGGAGATTGTTGACAATGTAGAGCTGCCCACCAACGGTCCAGTATGGCGAGCCCTGCGGAATGGGTGTATCCCGCATGTACCGCACATCTCTGCGTCTCTGACTTCTGTAATTACACGCATGATGCATCCAAACCCGGAGCTCAGGCCCACATCGAGAGATCTGCTCTCGCACCCAGAGATCGCCACGGAAATACAAAGGCGCACAAAGACTTCCCGGACTGTCAAGGTGTGATGTTCGAATGACAGTGTGTGAGTGTGTCCAAATCTCTATATGTTCGCGGTGGTTGCTACTGGTTCGGCATCTTGTTTGGTGTTGCATATCTATTGCTGTTCCTATTGTAGGTTATGCTGATGTTGCTTGCAATGTATGTGCGATTAGTCAAACCTCAGGTCCCATTGCAACCGCCTCTGCGACCATCGTTCCTCCATCCAATGGTCACTATACTATATATTATTTTGGGAACGGCCTCGACATCCCTGACAAGACCTCTCTTTCGTTTGGCATATGCACACGTTCTTGCTGGACAGGGCACTGATACGAGCAGTCCTTGGGGTAACATGCTACAGCCTGTGCTCACCCTCTATCTCGCAATCGTAAAGATTGTTCGCAATGCGTATCAATCGGCACTCTGGCTGGTATGTGGGGTGTAGTAGAGTGTGCTGGAGCACTACCAGGTGTTCTGGGGACATGTGTACTGACATGTAGTACACAGGCTATATGCCCTGTATAGGCATCGTAGCAATTTGGCAAGCATGTACTAGCATAAAACGATACGCTGTGGCTCGGATAGACAGTCCAAAGAACGTCGCTGCAAGAGACCATTGTGGCGTGAGAGTATTTTTGATTGGAATGCTTCTATTTTGGAAACCCGCTGACTGTAGTTCTATATCAATTGCGTATGATCAAATTCAACCCCGATGACTGTATCCTCGGGTTCGATACCAATAGTGTATGACCAAATTTAACCCCGAAAACTGTATCCTCGGGTTCGATACCAATTGTGTATGACCAAATTCAACCCCAATGATAGTGTACTCGGGTTCGATACAACCATTTCAGTGGCTGTGCATATTTGTGCTTGAGAGTTGTGGTATATGTCAACCTCACTCGTTGAAGAGATACTGTCTGTGAGAGCCCTCTTTGCACTTCGATTTTCAAGAGACCCATTGTCTGCCTGGTACTTAAGACCAAAATGATACTTATAAGTCCCTTCTCGAATGAAAGAACAACCATACACAGCTAGCTAGCTCGCACAACAAGTCGTGGCGCAAATAATCAAGAAAAATTGCCTCCAATAAGATAGGTTAGTATGTAGGATGATATATCATAAGCTACTGAGTAGGATGATATAAGATCAGTTAGTGCGTATAATGATATAAAATAAGTTATAAGTTAGTAAGTAGGATGATATATCATAGGTTGGCGAGCAGGATGATATAAGATCAGTTAGTGTGTATAATGATATAAGATAGGTTAATATTTAGGATGATATATCATAAATTGGTGAGCAAGCGGATATAAGATCAGTTAGTGTGTATAATGATATAAGATAGGTTAATATTTAGGATGATATATCATAAATTGGTGAGCAAGCGGATATAAGATCAGTCAGTGTGTATAATGATATAAGTTGGGTTAGTAGGTAGGATGATATACCATAACATAAGTTGGTGAGTAGGATGATACAAGATCAGATAGTGAGCAGGCTGATATAATATCAGTTAATGAGTAGAGTGGTATAACATGTTAGTGAGCAGGATGGTACAAGATCGATTAGTGAACAGGATTGGAAAAGATGTGTATTGCGAATGGTCCCGTAAACCCTCAAACAACAAATCGCCCGGAAGAAGTGCTCTTAGGTTTTTATTTCTGTGTTAATATATTGTTCTGTTGTCTTGTAATGTTGCAGGTTGCGAGATCAGTCACATCCCTAAATGAAACAGCCCGCGCATCGACTCCTCGAGGCCACAGCAAGTATGTCCAGGTCACGCAAAGTAGTTTCCATGGTAACTTTGAACCTCCGGAAAAATAATAGTTCATCTCACCAACTGTGAAATCTACTCATGCCAGTGTGAAACGTCTTATATGAGTCTTGTTTGTAAAAATAGGACAAGCCTTCTAATTAATGAGTGTGTGTTATGTTCCTCTGTATGGTGTCGGTTCTTCGCCCGCACTGTGCCCAGCATTGCGACTGCTATGACAACTCAGAACTGAAATCCAGACGCTCACTCAACAAAAGTAATGTGTGTTGAGGCCGCATTCTTTGCGTGCTTACTATCAAAGATGTTATCTTTAGGGGCCATACGGTGGATGTTCCTTTACTTTGTATATTCCCGTGTGTCCCGTGTATCGCTATCTCTGAATTGTTTTGTGGCGTTTTTGCATTCTCATAATTCGCCAGTTGCTGGCTGCCTCTGCACAAACACAAAGTATACAGCACACTCAGGAGCGCGCTCGTGGAGGTGATTATGTCTTGTGTTTGTGCACCACCAACAGACGTGCTTAAGTGGTCCAATTCGTTGCTGTGTATATCCAACATGGACCTAGATACATTCTATATATATATATATGTATATGTATATATGTATGTATGTATATATATATATATATATATATATATATATATGTGTGTGTGTGTGTGTGTGTGTGTGTATGTATGTATGTATGTATGTATGTATGTATGAAGATGTCAACGAGTCTACTGAGACAACCAAGCACCTGTCGATCCAGCGACAGCAGTCCAAGTGGCTATACTTACATGCAATCGGAGATCCATCTCCATTAACACCTTGTACATATTTATTTCTGAACGCAGTCGAGCACATGGTGCCGTTTACAAATCACCAAGGTATCGGCCTCTGCGCACACCCACGCTAGCGGTGGCAACGTCTAGTCCGTGCTACTCGCCACTGACCCCAAGCACGTACGTTCGCAACCGGAGAGATGTTGTGAGTAACGTTCGTGACTCGCGTGTACGTAGTCGGTCGCGAGTGCCGTTGTTTGTATGTGCTCAGAATTTTGATGGTTGTGGGCAAGGTGACGGTGCGTGTGGTGAACCGGGTGGAGTGGTGTGTGTACCGGCAGATAGGAATGTAAGTGTGTCTAGCATTGGTGTAGACGGTCGCGGCGAGCATGGGCAGCTGAGAGAAGAACTTCAGCAGCATGAACGGCAGCTGCAGCAACAGCGGCATCGACAGCAACAGCAAATTGTGTACAGGCACTCACAGATACAACAGGATACCCCCTATCGACAGCCCCGACAACAGCAACGCGCTAGTAGAGGTGCTGATATACGCCTGGAGAGTGTGGGTGGGAAGCAACGAGTATCTTCAGTTGACAAAACATACAGCTATGATGTCGACCACCCGGTTGTGCATAAAGGATTGCAACAAAGACATGCGAAGATCATTCTCAGGTCTTCAGACCATTCGTCTATAACTAGAGCAACCACCACGACCATTAGAACCACAACCACCACGGCAGACGGCACACACGGGTATGCAAAGCAACTGGAAGCCGCTAGAGAGCGTGGAAGGTGTAGTGTAGCGCACACTCGCGCACGGAAGGGTGTACTTGAGCATGCACGTACTGGTCTACCCCCTCATGACCACCTGACTGAACACTCTAGGATAAGGGCGGTTGGAGATTTGGGAAGCCTCCGCCAACTCAAGACGTGTCGAGCTGCTCCTGTGACAGTAGATATGAATACGCACAAGGGAGGTAGGCGCCTATCCAGCCCTGTGCCGTGTCAGCAGAGCTATGCTACAGAGCACTCGCAGCGAACGCTGGCCAGGTCCATGCCTCCTCTGCATGGACCCCAGTCGAGTTTACAACATGGAGAGGGTGTACGCGATGTGACTCGTGCACAGTTAGGATCACAGCAATCTATCATGAAGACATACACTTGTGATACACAGTTTCGGTCGCCATCACACACCGGCGTGCACACATACAAACATACACATACGCATATACAACCCCACAATCGTTTCTATTCGCGTATAGATACTATGCAGGATAGCATTCTCTGTGGAGATAGTCTGGTAGATAGTTTCCTGTCGGATCCATTCCATCGAGATACAACTAGTAGCCACGGCTCGGGAACACACGGTAGGAGGGACGCTGATGTCAGCGAGCACAGCCCATTCAATGGCAACTGGCAGGGTAGTGCGGGTCTGCAACACAAGAGACATGCTCCAGTACAAGACTATTATACTGTGAAGCAGAGAAAGAGCAGTCGAACGGTAGAGGATTCGGCACTAAGCGCACCACATAGAGGGAAAAGTACGCACCCCCCAAAATCGCGACCAAACCCGAAGTTGGCGACACAGAGTGCCTTGCAGTTCGGGACCCGATCTATAAATAGAATGCGACGGAGTGGTATGGCCAAGCAAGGGCGCGTGCCCACAGTAGACGCGATGAACGAAGCAGAGGACGGGTACTTCAGTGAGGACGATATACACACCGCACCTCCGAAACCCCGCAATCTGTTGGATGTAAGTGTTCTCGATGGTGAATATTTGGAAGTTGTATCCGATTTATAGATGAAGTGGCTTAGGCAGGTGCTTAAGAGATCTTTCCTTGAGGTTCAACACGTCGTAGTGCCTTCGGTCCATTGTTTGAGAACAACCTTCTATGCACTCGTATGTTCTGAGTGTGTTCAGTATATTACTTCTTCTCAATGTTAATCTTTAATCTGGGTTTTTCCTGCTCGGCAGTTACTTACAAATGACGATACCTAAGTGCCCACCGCGTCGTGGATAATAGCACCAATGGCTCAAGCTCTGTGGTTGCACACCCGAAGTACAGATGTGCCTTAGACATCGATGTCAGCCTTAGACATCGTACATGGCATGGCTTGCAGAATGGCAAGATAGATTTGGTCTGTTGCTGTCGCTGTCTCATTTCTCCAAGGATAGGGACAAAGTTTTTGATGTAGTACAAACGGCCAAACTGTGACACCAGAGGGTTGCATCGTACTACAATAGTCGCTAAATACACCGGACTTGTGTAGAAATTCTCAAGCTTGCCTGGGCCGATATACCCTAGCACCAGTGATGTGTACAGTAGTAAAGCACAATGCTCTTCCGTCGAGCACTGTCTGTACCAGACCAGCCATACAAACCTCACATCGAAATGGGCATAACACCCCTCTACTCATTTCAGCTGTTGAATTCGTTTTTGTGTCCCAAAAGCCATTTAGCAATCTTGCTCTACTGGACTGGCTTCGAGGTTGCCTTATACTTTCTCACTCGTTTGTCTCGCCATGTAGTACCAAATCATATCACCACGTAGTGAATCCTCGACACTAAACTACAAATCTGATTCTCTACAATTGTTACCAGACATCGATGCGCTTCTGTTGAACCCATGCAAGGCTATTCTGGATCAGTATTGATTTTGTAGAATCTTTGAACATTTATAAGCATCATTGTACCAGTCAATTGTTGACTATGCAGGTGATTCGAGATAGTACGGACCTAACACACATCACCAAGACTCCATATTCATCATTTATGAGGATCAATGCTTCAAGAATGAATCTGGACGTGACTAGTACTCAAAACATTTTTATTAAAGACAAAGATGGTTAGGCGGATTTTTTTTTATTTTCCACCCACAGCGCAGTTGTCGTTTACGGACAATTTATCCCTCATATCCTGCACGCCATCCTTGCCTAGTACCATGCGTTCTAAATCGTTGAATACCTTCGCGTATTCGTTGCATAGTATTTGCGGTTTGTCATCGGCGCCAGTATCCATCACGGATGCTACGTTCACGCGGTTCCCAATAGTAAACATGGTCACTCCAAACGATACTGTGCCACGCTGAAGAGACCACATAGCGATTCTCTCTAGCTTCTTATCGACAAAGTACTTGTTCTCCAATGGTCCCGGGACATTCGAGACTATGGCTGATCTTTTGCTCGCAAGATCGTCCAGCAGATATTTGCTGAGGAACGCAGGAGTGTAAAATGCCATGAACCGAATAGAAAAGTAGAATACATGGGGCACTGGCTTGCTTTTCAAATCATCCATTACGGCCTTCATGTTTCGGCACGATACCAATGGGTCTGACGTGCACGTAGGGATGTTGAAGATGGGTGGCGCAAATGTGTTCTCCATGTTGGGACAACCGGAGCCTGTGCGCATGTTAACAGGCATTGCAACCTTTACTACTTTCACATCATGCCCTGGCTGAATGCGGGACCAGGTACGGTTCAATGCGCATCCTTAAAAATGTGTATTTCTCATTCGTCGCATCACCCATGGCCGTGCGTACGAGCTTCACACGTTCCAAATCAATCGTACCGTTTAGCATACCAACGACTTTCCTGCCTTTAACGTGGCGAGTTTTGAACGGATTCACGTCGATTGCAGACGTGAGTATTTTACCCATGACGGGTAAGGTGTACATCGCAACACGGAGATACCTCATAAGCGCATTATCTGGCGCCTGTTTGTTGGCTACACTCGCTTTACGCATACCCTCGTGAGCAGAAATTCCTGTTTTCACCTCAGATTCACTGATCATAAGAGTGTCAAGCATGGAAACAAACCCCAATTACGTGGTGTGCACGTAGGAGCACGCACGATAGGAAATCGCCTGACCTATCGTCGCACTTCATATAGTCTTGAAGCACGACTATTTTCCACAGAGGCCGATCAATTGGTAAATCTTCAACAATAGCACGACTAATCCACTCGTTTAGTTCCTAATCGTTTGTTGATCGACGCTCGTCACACAGTTCAGCCTTGTAACAGTGGGTCTGAATCTTGAAGTACTATTTTCACCAAACGAACTCGAAGGCCCTCTGATCACATTATAACCGTTTTAACGTTTTAAAATTAAATAAATATGCGTTTACGTTCAACTTCTATCCCGTACATACCCCCATTATTATAAAGTTATGTCATTACTCATTACATACATATGAGTTTAGGCCTTAGGCTGGACGTAAATTATACAAAATAGAGTCTTAGATTTACTCTAGAGAGTGGTTAGAATCCTCAATTCCCCATATTGTGCGAAACTGCCAATGGAATACGCTATTGGTTACGTACACAAGATTTATTATGTATCTAGTTGGTTTTTTTTTTAAAGCAAAACAAAAACGAATGTCTTTATACAGCACTATCTTAGCTATTGCTTCGGATTCGCCCATGGTTTTACAGTTGACACTATTCGCGACCTCTCCTCTGAGGCCGACAAAGAGCTAATACAACGAGTGCAATAAATGGGCTAAAATCACGCTAATTACATTAAATAAGCAAAGTAAACTCGTAAAAGTTTCAAGTATGAGACTGGTAGGAAACTGGGCCTGAGGTGGTTAATAGTTTTATTGTCACCAGTGCCGTATAAAAACATTCATTTTTTTATTTATTTTTTATTTTAAAAAACAAATTCATACATTCCACGACCATCTTGGGACTTTAGCTCACAATAGGCCGATCACTGACAGCCGTCAGGCGTATTTTTTTATTTTTTTCTTCGCAATGTATTATGTAGGGTCAGTCTGGGTCATGTATGAACTATGATGTACATTCGTAGATTTGAGATTTCATACACCTATTGCGACTGTGCGTGAAAACTAATTAGAGCTCTGTGAAAAGGAACTATTTAACTCCGTAGTGATTGATTTCTATATCACCAGTCCCAGGCCAAATAATGACGAGTCGTCACTATTACGTCAATTTGTACTGAATTTTCACATATTGTAAATAAAACCAACTTGACCCAACTCTGGTACAAAATCTTTGGCACCACTCAAATAGTGACGAGTCGTCATCGTCTTGAAAACAAATTGAGATGATTCTTATTGGATAATCGTGTCTCATCTCAGGATATTGTTTTGTTTTTAGGAAATCCTATCCTAATAGTTCAAAATTATACCTGATTATTATTTGGAAAAATAAAAAATTAAGTGCCAAAACGCAAGCGTGGGGACTTTCAGCCTTTTTTTTTAAATAAATATTTTATTACAACTTTTTATTTTAAAAAACATTTTGCCTATATACTTTATTCCATAATATCATTGTACTGCTTCAAACTGCCGTTGTACCCTGGCTCGTGGAATAGCTCAAAGCATGTCTTGCATTTACCCACCATTGCTCGCATGCACAGACAAACTTGGCAACGCGTGCACGTCTGTGCAGTGTGATTTTTGCACCCCCATACAATGCATCTTCTATAAGCATCTCGAGATACTATTCCATTGATCCTGGAAGCTGCTTCTTCGACGCCAACCAACCCCACGAGATGTTCCCCGTCATCTGTCCGCATTGCATTTAGGCGTACGTCACGACAAAAAGCTTGGCTAGTTCTATAGTTCTTCAAACTTGCAACTCTCTATGATAGACAGGAGGCACTGTCGGTAGATATGTATATGGGTGGTAACGATTGGCATTGTCTCTGTGAGCATCAATATGTTCATTGTGATGCATGCTCGTGTCGTAGTCACTGTAGAATGTGTGTTGCATGTGATACTCGTTGATAGGATAGAATTCTCCTCCACGCCTTTGGTGCTGTGGATGTGTTTATGAGATAAGGTTGGGGTTTGGTAACCCGAGATGTCCCCTAACCATAATAGAATACCCTGTGTATACGTGTTTGAGTTAGCTGTTAGCTGTTTTGTTTATAACCGGGTCACGTATGTTTTTGGACGGAAATTTAACGCTGAATCCATTCCGATAAACTCCGCCCGGCCTAAATGAATATTTCAGGGGAGGGAAATAAGGGTTACCTGACGCACGTTGAGAATAATGACGACTCGTCACCGTTTCAAAAAACAAATCTGGGCCAGATTTTTAAGATAATGACGACTCGTCTTTATTTGTGGGACTGGTGATATATAGAATATGTACAGTGCTTTCAGGGTTTTTTTGAGGAAAACCCCCAAATATACATTGCCGACACTGACCACAGGGTGCTTGGCAAATTGTACTACGAATGTGTAGTATTGTTACTATTCTAAACCTGTGTATACGCTAAAGCAAACACTGATTGTGTAAGATAAGGCTCATTGTGTTCTGATAGGCATAAGTTTATGTAAGACACAACCTGGTATAAAAGTATTGGATACGTTCACCAGAGTACTCAAAGTAGCAGGCTCGAACATAAAAAAAGACTTGCTTGTGCCTTTAATTTGATGTGAAAGTAATGATGGAAGTTGCAACAGTGAGTATGATGTAACAGTTAGTACTAACAATGAGAACGACGGATGTTAACAGCTATAGGTGGTGAATGGATCATGAGGTTGCAGAGATATGACAATGCCGGATGTCAGTGCAGGCAAGGCGGTGAATACTGGTTAGAGACGAAGTTGGCAAGGTTTACAACTTGTTACATATGATATAAATTACGTTATCGCTATTTGCCCTAACTATCTCCAGACATAAGAACATATTTGCTGCTGTGCACGTGTCGCAGAAGTCAGAACATATTTCCTCATTGTTTCACAGTTTATAAAACAAACCTATTGTAGTATTTATGTATTGGACTTTAGTCCGTGACTCCGTCGTTGTGGTACACAAAATTGTTAATTTTTCATGAATTTATGATGTATGTATCTGCAGATCTTATTCTTTTTTCAAAAAACAAGAGAGAAAAACAAACTGTAAATAAAAATTAAAAATTAGCCCGCACAAACCTTTGTGCGGTGTTTATTTCGATGGAATACGTTTGAACATTGCGGGATGTTACCCGTAAAACTTTCATCCCTACGTTGTACATCAGTTTCCACTATTCTCTACATACGCGTATGCATCCTATAAACCGGGTTAAAAGTCCGTGAATCTACGGAACATTATGAACTCAAAACTTTCCAGAGGTTGATTTCGTTGATCTCAAGTTCCAGCATGTTTCCCAAAACTGATAAAATTTAAGTGTGAATATCATCACAATGATTTAATCATCGTGCGTTTTCTTTTATAACCATTACAATATTTGTCTCCTATGCAGTATCATTCAACATTCCAGATAAACATTTTAAAACGAACTAGCTCAACTAATGCCATAATTCCTTTTGTTTATCCGCTATTAGAACAACAGCGTATGTTATTCGTACGTGTATTGGCCAGGAGAGCATCGACTCCCGACGACCTCCAGAAAAGAACCAGATTTGCCATTTGCTCAATTGTATTGTAGGTATCATCCGTGGCGAGCTACTTAATTGCTTCCGATACTCTTGAGTGTGACGGAGAATTACCTTCTACGATAATTCTCATCGGTATCCGGGTATCATCTGTTCACTATCAAGCAACACCCTACCTAAGTGAAGCAATACCCTACCTAAGTGAAGCAATACCCTACCTAAGTGAAGCAACACCCTGCCTAAGTGACTAAGCATTAGCTGTCTAGCGCAGGTAACGAGCTTTACATTGCGTCAATGGTCGTCACGATGTGGTGCTCGCCTCCGGAAGATGCAGAAAACATGACAATTGTATTGTATATCTAATTCAACGAATGCTTAGCACGAGGCCATGACTACGGTTCTGCACGTCAAGATATTGTATAATATTATCATTAACGTTTGTTTTACTCTGTAATCCAGTCATTTAGCATCTCATTAACGTACGGTAACAGCTTAGCATTCTTCTCGCCATAGAGTTGTACTAGCTTGTCGCGGGCGAAGATTCCAACCTCGTAGTTATCGCTACCTTTGTCTTCATTCGCATGACGAGCAGCACTCTATGAGAAAGATTATCAAGAACAACTCAGCGATAGAGATATAGCCTCCATGTGATTATTGTAGGAGGCTATGATGGTGATTGCAGATAAAACCCGTAAACGCTAAAACATAACGCTAAAATCACAGCGATTGTGTTCGCTAATATGCTAAGTGCAAAATTGCTGTCGGAATGTGAACCGAGTATAAAGACATTATGCAATCACTCGTGAAGATTAGCCGTAGACATGGTGTGCAGAAAACATATGTGAGCTAGCGGGCAGACTTCTTCTCCACCAACGTGGATAACAATCGGCAAATACTTGTGGGTGCGCTATATTGTCACTATACCTAGCTGGTATAGTGCCTCCCAGTTTTAGGTATGCAAAATATTAGCCACGATGCAAGTATGTAAACGTGTATGATATACTGGAAGTACCGTTATAATGGTGTAGTACTCCAAGCGGCTACAACAGCAACAACAGACACTTGATGAAAAAGCTCCACCGACATTACATACACCATCTTGGCTGTGACGTGGAAGAACAAAAACACCACACCACAAACAAGCGTAACCTGCTACTGTGAAATTAAGACAAACGGCGTCACACATGTGCTATTCTAATACATCCGGCGCCCGTTGACAGCAGTACGACTGGCTACGGATCGTTGGCTCTATACACAAAGCGTAGTTACTCACCAGGAATAGACCGTAATGGGCTCGGGTATTGTCCGGGTTACTTTCGCACGCCTTGGAAAAGAGCTGTCGCGCCGTCTTGTACTTCTGATGAGCGTACATGATCTGCGCAGGTGAAGTGGTTGCGTAGTGTGAGCGTCACTCGCTCTCGAGCGTGTATGTTAACTCCTCTACTATCACTGATGAGAGCGATACATGGGTTGTGCACATATACTCAAGACATCAATTTGTGTTCCTGTAAATATCCACAGGTTTAGGTGTGTGGAAGATGGTGTACTTTGCAATTCGTCGTTGTCAGCGATACCGTACAGTCACGGTACATCCCTTGCCAACTCTAGCCATACTAAACTGTCAGCAGCTCCATCTGCATTCTATCTTGCCACATGCACATAAATCATCAACCACACTGGTTTAACTAACGTCCTTGATCGCATAGATGCTTGGCTGAATGCCTACAAACAATACAAGTCCATGCATGGCGACACATAGATAGTAGAACACTGTAGGGGGCTCTTAATGGAGACGCACTTCCTACCAAAGTATACAGTCAAGTACCAAGTTACAAAAGACTGATATACTACCGTACCATACCCTACATCTCGGACAAACTTACTACCATACCCTACATCTCGGACTAATTTACTACCATACCAAACCCTACTACTAGGACTAACATACTACCATATCAAACCCTACTTCTAGGACAAACATACTACCATACCAAACCCTACTCCTAAGGCTGACATACTACCATGTCAAACCCTGCTTCTAGGATTATTATACTACCATGCCAAACCCTACTTATAGGACTTGTTACGTGGAACTCGCTGTTATCATGACGACTCGTTCGGGAACGTAATGTACTATATGGGGAATGATACTGTAACTAAGCACACCATACAATGAATGTAACTGTAACTATATACACCGTACAATGAATGTAACTGTAACTATGCACACCATACAACGAATTAACTGTAAATATATACACCATACAATGAATGTAACTGCAAATATATACACCATACAATGAATATAACTGTAACTATATACACCATACAATGAATGTAACTGTAACTATATACACCGTACAGCGGCACGCTCTAATACCTCTCCATGCAAGGTGAAGAATTTGTCATCGTGGGGGTGTGACAGAATGACATCCTCCAGGCAGAAGCTCGCTAATTCCAACCTGCACAACAAGACAAAACACGGGTTTTAGGGTTTTAGGGTTTTAGGTTGTGGTGAAATGGTTTGAGTGTGGTGCGGGATAGGAGACCCATCTTCTGGGGCGTTGTTGCAGCGAGTGAGAGTAGCATATACGAAAACGGTACGATGCCAGAAATGTGACGGTGAAGACCATTTCAGTGTCAATTGTGCCGTAGGATTGCGCGCACTTTGAGTGACTACCGGTGGTTAGTGGCACGAGTTATCATATGACTGACTGAATGAATGTAAGAACGATCGCATGTGAAACGGTGCATGCATCCAACAATACAACAGCACAGACGGTCTTGTCATAGAGGCCTCCTTCTCTCTTATTCATGTTTGGTTGCTATTACTGTTGTTATACATGCTTAGTTGTTATTACTTTTGTTATACATGTTTAGTTGTTACTACTGTTGTTATACATGTTTAGTTGTTACTACTGTTGTTATACACGTTCAGTTGTTATTACTGTTGTTATGCATGTTCAGTTGTTACTACTGTTGTTATACACGTTCAGTTGTTACTACTGTTGTTATACCCGTTCAGTTGTTACTACTGTTGATATACACGTTCAGCTGTTAATACTGTTGCTATACACGTTCAGTTGTTATTACTGTTGTTATACACGACGGCAATACAGTATCAAGCAACGTATAGACAAACACCTACTGACTATGTTATAAAAACATGAACGGAATAACACATGTCAGATATACAACAGTAATAACAATGCAAAGGTAATGCAGTATCAAGCAACGTATAGACAAACACCTACTGATTATGTTTGCGCAAGACCAGCTCACAACAGCTTCGATGGCATGCATGACACCCACAGACAATGGAAGGACGTTCTCTCATTTGCAAAGTAAGCCCCGGCAAAGTATACTTGCACACCACACCATAGATGCACCCGCCACAATCGCATCAGGTATACAAAGAAATATGAAGCTACAATCCCGTTTCCATAGTAACCACAACGCTCGCGTGCCACCTACTTGCCCTCCTCCAGGTAGAGATCCACCAACTCCATCCAGGCCTCATAGTCCGTGATGAACACAGCGAGGTACTTGTTTAGCTCTGCAGGAGTGGTGGTGTCAAGCATGTCAGCGTGTCAGATTACGTACGCCCGTTCGGTAGAGGCGGATTAATGTTTAACGGATTGAAGTGCATATGGCCGGCAGAAGCTACGCTACACACTGTGGCTGTCTAAATATCCGTTAACTCACTCCATGCTCGCTCTTCAGAAGCTAAACCGCTTTTAGGGTCGCGTGAGAGAGGGGGGACGGGGTGCAGAACTCATTCCAAAACGTTACACTTTAGATGAAGATATTTCACGTATGGGCATGCAACAACGAACGGAGGTGTTGGTAGAATATGCCAAAGGATACGATTGGGGTAACAGAGACCCAGATATACACCTGGGAGTTCCAGAGGTTCAAACCATTGCAAGTAGCACAGGGGATGTATGAAAGCTCCCCGAACACAACACCTGTTCTATGAACTACACCTAAGCGACCGAGACACCCGCGCTCGTAGCGATCAGGTGAAATTCTACATCCATACCTGAAGGTGTGTCAATACGCGGAAACGTGTGTCTGTACAGCATTTCGCTATTGATTGATGATTCATCTACTCTCCGCCACATATGCACTTGAGTTTGCATCATTCGAGTACTGTACATGTTGGTATGAATATACACACACACATATATATATATATATAAATACACACTCACAGACACACACAGACACACACATACATATACACAGACACACACATATATACACAGACACAGACACAGACACACACACATATATATATATATATATATATATATATGTATGTATGTGTGTGTGTGTGTGTGTGTGTGTGTGTGTGTGTGTGTGTGTGTGTAAATATAAATATAAATATAAATATAAACATATATATATAATATACGAAACATACGTCAAAGTGGTTGCCCTCGGCGTAGACTGACGGCAGACGGTTCTTACAAACATACATCCCGTTCAAGGTTAATTGAATGTACGAACTTGCCATACTCCAAACCGTTATCTTGCGCTGTTCACCAACAACACTGTATACGCTCCACCTACCCTCGACACGGATCTCTATACATGTACTGCATACAAACATATCACATACGCTCAATGGCCCCAGTTCGATCTCCCTGGGCTCTGGCTACAGCCACTTTGCGTTTGATAATGGGCTGGTTAAGCTCGTCTTCTGCCAGATACACGTCGTAACACTTTAAAGCTTCGTCATAACGGCCTTGGGATTCAAAGTATATACCTTGCATCTTCATCCATCGCCTACTCGTGGGGAAACGTGCCTACGTATTTGTAAGAGGAAAACAAAAATTGAAAATTAGAAGAATATTTATAAGTATATACATATATATAAAATATATAGATATATGAATGTATATATATATATATATATATATATATATATATAAATGTGTGTGCCGGGGGTGGGGTGTGTGTGTGAGGGGGGGGGGGGGGGGTGTGTGTGTGTGAGTTTGTGTGTGGAGAGTTTGTGTGTGGGGGCATATGAGCGTAAGTATGCTTGTGTGTGAGAGAGTGTGTATCTGTGTGATAATATATGTATATATATATATATATATATATATAAAATATATAATCATTCCTTTCCCACACTTCCTCTCTATATATTGATATGTATATAGTAGTATTTGTATACATATACATACATATACATATATATTGTTATTATATATATATATATTATTATATATATATATATAATATATATATTATATATTATTACATATATATACATAAATACAAATATATACATATGTTGCACATTACATGGTATGGTTATTATTATTATTATTATTATTGGCTATATTATATATGCATTATACGTTTGACATGTGCAACAATATATTACATGCATGATTATAAACATATTATATATATTATTGGCTATACATACAAACATAAAACCAAACATAGATTCATATATGCATGTCACATCATTACATTGCTATATTATGACATTATGTGTTATTATACATACATTGGCATTATTATTATTATGTATATATTACATATTATTATTGCTACATGTGCATGTATATTATTATATTATGCGCTATAATATTATTATATATACATGTATTATTATTATATTATTACACATTATGTTGTTATTATTATGTTATTATTGGCTTACATATACATTGATACATACATGGTTCACATATCCATACACATTGCTAATATAATTGTTATATGTATTGTTGTAATATTATTATTATTAACCAAGTGGTTATTATTATTATTACATACACATGCATACATATTACGTATTA
>LUCW03000110.1:67500-75000 GCA_001586965.3 Sphaeroforma sirkka | reverse complement strand
CACCCTGATCGTTGCTGATTGTATCGAAGGATACGTTTGTTTTAGCAGGTACAACCATAGTGGCGTTGTGTGTTGACAAACGAAGAAATATCGGCTTTACTATCCCGACTCAAAGTTAGTATATAAAATATTTGGAATATGTATGTATGTGTAGAACAATATTACACACACATCTGACAATTCTGACCCAAGCTCCCCAAGACCCAAGAGGGGGGTGCAGGGCTGCAGCCTGCAGTCGCTCACTCCCCGAGTCCCCGCCCCCGGGCCCCAGCCTCCTGACTCCTCAGTCCAAACTCCAAACCCTTCTTTCTAAAACAGGTCCACAGAGAAGGCCTGCAAGGACTGCATTGGCCAGGAGCAATATTTGCCGGTAAATACGTTGTTTCATTGAACAATACGAAACAAAGTTTCAATTTTACTGTAGGAGGATTCGCTGTTGTTATAAATATTATACTTTCATTGGTTAAGCAGAGGTTTGGAGTTGGTATCCAAATTTAGAACTTGTAATTTGGCGCATTTATCCAAACAAAAATTCAATGCCTCTCTCTGCTACTAGAGAGAACAGAGGCTAATATTTATTGTACAGGTGTGTCCTCTCTCCAAATGAACAACCATCTAAGTGTCTCTATCCAAATACTGATTACAATTCCAAATCTATGTTTTAACAGCAGACCAAATATAAAAGGAAAATGGCGGGGAATATAGGCAACGAAATGTGAATATTAAACCAAAATTGCAGCAGCAACAGCCTGAAAATGATCTTGTGAAATTGGGGTGATGAGGCTGGCTGCCAGTACTCGATTTGAATGCCATCTCTATGAGAACCGAACCATCCATTTCATTCAACCATGGTCACAAAGGCAACAGACCCGGATAGTAAAACAAATGCCGGACAGGGCGAGTATGCCGGTAGTTTAAACAAAGGTCAAAAGCCTAAATATGATTTGTTTGTAGTGAAAGATAGCATCGGAGAATATAAAAAGAAGCCAGGTTTTTCTATAACGGTCTGCTTTATTATCACCTTTAAAGCGCTTGACGATAAAAATTTATTCAATTTGAGAGACAAACTTTACAGCTTTGGTTGTATGGGACTTATACGATCTTTCTGTTGTGGAAACCAGAATTACTGTTGATAACTACATTCTATTCCAAAGTATGCGCCGTCATACCCGTTTGTTCGAAACAACCCGAGCAGAAAGGATATACAGTTTATGTTTCTATCTGATGGTAGCGAATTCTATTTATATTGAGAAGGCAATGTTCAACTAGCCTCGGATACAACTTGCAATCGAACGATTATGCGGCGAGGGCGACGAGGACAATACAGGGGCTTGTCAGAAACACAGAATACATAATTTACAAAAGATATGTATGCGCTGTGCTATGGTTGTAATGCAGAATACAAATCAAAAAGAAAGATGATTCAAGCCGGAAATAGTAATACACAGCTCAAAGTTTCAGTGGCACGAATGCAAATAAAAACTGAGTAATCATACACCTCTAGGCATATACCACACATAACCATTCTATTCTACAGTAAAACATAGATCATTGGTGTTAAGTATGGACGATTGGACGTATACAAACCACAACATGAAGTTCTGCCTATGTCAACAAAAGGCATATTTCCATATGGTAGTGCGGTAAATTTATAAGAGCCATGGTCCATAGAAACGAAATTGGGAATGGGGCCGACAGCCGAACTCAGACCAGTAAGAATCATTACTGCGATCAACTCCTGTGGTATCCGGACGCGTGATGGAGCTATGGCTGATGGCTCTATCGGATTCCAGTAGGAGGGGTTAACGAGCTTCATTATGACAGTTATCTAGCGGTCATCGAGGTTTCAAAGATACTTCAGCTCAAACCAAGTTTGGATATTTCGGACCCCAGGCTATGGTCTATATCCTTAATTAGGCAGATTGGGATCATTGTTGTTGTTTGAACGGTTTTTATTTAAAGCTAAGCCATTCTATTTATTATATAGTTATTTTAAAATTGTGAATAGATTCTACGAGGTGTGGCCGTGTGGGGAACGCGGTCAACACGCACGTATTTTTAAATCGTCTTGTCAGTCGTAAAGAGGAAAGCAAACTAAGTTTATTCATTTTATTTAACTCGAGGCGAGCTTCACAGCTTTCATTCGATTCAGTATACACTGTACACGGTAAATACAGTCAAGAGTGTCAACAGTGTACAGTATTAATTTATGTATTACATACAAAATATTTGTTTTAAAAAAAAAATGTTAAGCTTGAGAAGTTGCATTTGCAATCTTGTTGCAGAGTTGCAGTTGCAACTTTGCGACTGTACCTTTCTGGTTGGTGCATATATTTTGGGCGCGCAGACAACCCGACACCCCCTGACTCCAAACTCCGGAGTCCCGAGTTTCACAGTTTTTACTTTCGCGTGTGTACCATAGCCATCTTGTCTAATTTTTAGAAGGCTATGTGTGTATGTATTTAATTTTATGCCGTTTAGTATGCCTTTGTTTTATTTAGTAGGCTATGGCCTCAGAGGTTTTTTTAAATAATTTCGAGTCTTCTCCACACTCCCACAGTCCACAGTCCACACAGGGTTGTTTTAAAAATACATTTTATTTAACGGTTGAATGCATAACCGTCTATTTTTAAATTCTAATAATATAAATACAGAATAGAATAGAGGAAGGCCATGACTCTCTACTCTCTCTAGAGTGAAAGAAGAAGAAAAAGGCTGACGGACACAAGTCCGCAGGACGGAAGGCTTTTTTTGTTTTTTGTTTTTGAATAAAGCAATGGATTTTGATTTTTATCGAAAACCCCCAGTACATATGTACATATTTACAGTACAGCTTTAAAAAATCGGATATATCCTTGTTTTCAGTTTTCAGTTTTCACACATCTTTTCAACTTTGAAGAAAGTCATGCATTGGCGGCGGAAAAAAAGATAAAACTGTTCAGGGCTGTCACCTGTCAGTGCCAACTGTCACCTGTCAGAAAAAGCTCACTGGTTTTGGAGTCGGTACTCGGTACTCGGAACTCGGAGTCTCGGACCTCGGTATCCATACTATTACTCAGTAAAAAATCGGGACAGTTGTGGTTTTGTGAGGTCTGTAAGTCTGTGACACCGTGACAAGGCCCCTAAATTTAGGGCTTAAGCCTTGGGACATAGGCCTTGGGGTCTTGGGCCTTCAGACCTTTCGATCTCTCTCTAGTAGTAGCTCGTTTATTTATAAATCTACAAACTGTGCTCGCTTTCAGCCATGACGCGATATGGACCATTTTCAATTTGTAGTGGAATCTGATTGGGCCACTGTTGGGTATTTATTTCACAAATACCAGGCTCCACTAAATATTTCTTTTGTAATTGCTTGAATGGTAGTTTATTTTAGCTTTTTTATAATTAACAATATCTCATTCTAAAAAACTAAGTGATGAAAGTGAAACTGATGACACTCATGACAGTGCAAAGACTAAAATAGCCGAATGATCACCGTCCATCGATGTATGGGACTATGGGACATGGGTGCTAATTACTAGAATACTATTCCATCAATGGGGATGGGTATTTTGTACTATACTACTATTTACGTATCAAATCTATTAAATAGCCCTGGCTGTATGCCTGTATCTCATAGGTTGAAGGCAGGGAGTCTGGAATCTGTGATGGTGGCCAACTGTGCTCATTTTGCCTCTCAAGAGTTTGAACCATTTGCTCAATTTCAATTCATACGTACGTTGTGCGGTCTTGTCCCATACTACGATCAGCAAATGTATTAAAAATTATAAATAATTCCATGCAACTGTGCACAGAAACTCGCAAGGCAGAAACTCGCAGAACCGGAATACAGATTACAGCACTCTATGGTTCGAATATATTTGATATATTTAGTCGAATGGAAAGATTACGCTTCACAATATATACTATCACGTTGTTAAGATAGCTTAAGCTACATACTCTATCAGAGTTTATTATCAATGTCTCTAACTTTTGAGTGCCGCCCGTCCGAGACCAGAGACAATCGGTCGTTTAGTCCAGGACAAAACTACTACTCACGCGCCACGCTGTTTGCTGACGCACAGCAACAACGAATGATGTCTCCTACTGTTTTGAAACGGTCTGTGGACGGAAGCCATGGTGTGCAGAGCAGTGCGAAGCGAGTGCACCGGGATACTAAAGTTGCACCTGTGGATCGTATCCACCTAGACCCAATTCCCACTGCGACGTATTTCTCGTTGTCTCGAGCTCAGCCTGTAGCAGAGTCGAACCACGTTTGCTCGGCGTTCCTGCCGTGCTTAACGTGCATGAACAAAGAAATACCCGAATGCAATTGAAGTGATTTATTTGTGTAGTTACGCCTCTGAGAATGAGGTCACGTAAGTGACGAGATCTGCGCTGTTCGAGATGCTTCGTGTGGTTTGTGATCACTAATATTGATAGTGATCACTTGAAAGTGGTTTGCATAATGCCTACTCGATACCATTTATCCCTACGTCTGAGATAATTTAGCACAGCACAAACTACTAAGCCCGATGTGCATGCTGGTTAGAAATTTTTACGTTTTTCAGATTGACTTGTAGTCAACTATTACGGCCGGTTTAGTAGCGGAGCACCCACTTCACTCTCATGCGTATGAGGCATGCTTGTGGTGGCTGTATCCACACCTCGATCCAGTATGTACAGTAAAACGCCACCGCCTATAAAAAAAATCGACACCCAGTCGAGGAAGGTCATCTCTTGACCCAAAAGTACGTGCATAAGCAGCACTTGAGTACCGAACTTTGCCATGTTACTCACTGCGAAAGTGAGGGGAGAGGATACTTGCAGCAGATCGGCCATGCAGATTGATACCACACCGCCCAAGAAACCGTTGAGACAAAGACGAATCCAGAAGCTCAGTGTGAAGGCCTGTGTAACAACGCGTACGATATCACGGCAGAATTAGAACTCAAAATATTCGAGCAAAGAATTGCGCCAACTTCTTCTTTAAGGAAACAAGTCTTGCAGATCCAAACCAGTATTGTATATTATAGCAAGAGTCTATCGTGTCGCAAGTCGGAACAAGCGACACTAGGCCAACAGTCTTGCCCAGTCATCTCGCTAATAAAATCAAATATGAGTGAAATCTTGTGTTCCAAGTTGAAAGCTTTCATATATTATCCTGATAAATAATAATGAACCTTACAAGATAGCAATTCATAGACGTACCGTGTGGTACGTTGTTGCGAGATCATAAGATTTTAAGTTAGGTGAACGTTGCAATTTGGTGTCAAGCGACAGGAATTCTCGGTTCTATACGTTTGTATGGTAAACACACACCGGGATTACCACCGGGCCTATATATAGCTAGAATAGGTCTTCTCACGTCAACCCTAACCTAATCTCTCTTACTTTAGATGCAACCAATATCGTCGCCAGGGCGATATATACAGCTAGATTATAATGATTGTACAATAGAAGCCTTCATGATGGGCTGTGTATCCGCATCCAGTATTGTGATTGTCTATTATATACAGCCATAATATATATATTTTAGGCACCGCACATTCCAAAGTCTACAACTAGTATTGTCACCAGGAAAATATATACCGTGAGAGTAGATTAGAGGATATGTACAGTACAATAGTGACTGATAGTTGTGCCCATATGGTTCTGGTATACGAAAAGTAGCGGTAATATTAGATATGAGGTTCGTATACAAAAGCCTATCATCATTCATATCGTGGTTTGCTGTGATTCTGCAACCAGTGTCTCTAAATGTATACTGTATACAACCAGGATAAAAGGCATTGGTAACAAAGCCTAGCATCACACATTTCACGCTCTGCAACCAGCATTGTGGGAAGGCAAATATACACAGTGGGAGTAGAGGGCGTGTACAGTACAGTAGAGAAGGAGGGTTGCCAAGCGCTTTTGGCCCAAGCAAAGTAGCAGGTAAACAAGAGTCTAGCTTCACACATATCACGTTCTACTGTACATATGTAACCACTATCTCTGAATGTCTATCATATACGGCCTGGGTATAAGGTCTTAGCAACAAGCATAGTATTGTCGCCAAGCAAATACATACAGTGGGAGTAGCGCGCGTGTACAGTACAGCACTGACGGAGGGTGCAAGTGTGGGTCTAGCAGAAGGTGAGCATTGAGCGCTCGTGACAAATTGACTGAGGACATCCAAGTCTGTTTGTGGTGCAAACGCATACCAACCGGGAGACGAAAACGTGCTTGTGTCTGGACCCATACTAAGAATACAAAAAAAATAGTCTGGACAGATCGGCGCATGGCGACATTCGTACGAAGTACGAGGACAGTGAAGCGTTGCCTATGAACAGTAGAACACACCTGAGGTACATGGAACAAACCCGTGAACTGCCCGCTGAGCAGCAGAATGGGTATAAAGCCTATTGTTGTGTTGACGAAGTTGTGTTGCATCAAACGCCAGCTGGAATTTCCCGCACTGGGAAGCTTCTGCAGATACAAACCGGAAGAATGTGCCCGGTAAAGGAGAGCATACAAATGGCCGGATGAACAAATATGTCTGAGGCTCAGTTGATTCATGTGCTATATCACAAGAGCAAGAGAATATGATGGTATTTCTATATATATAGCACACCGAAGTTCGCTCGACAATTTTAATAAGATTCCATCAAATGCGGACTATAGACTGAGGTGAATGTAATCCAATCCGCATGTCACGGATAAGAAGCTCATAAAAAATTAGCACTATCCACAACACATGCGAAGAGTACGTTCAACACATCCCGAATATTTCAATAGGCATTAGGTACATATGACGAACAAAAATTACCTGGCTGACAAGTATTGCGTAAACGGACACAAATGCGGCTGTTGTGATACCGCTCAGGGAACCATTCATTGTGAGCAAAACCTCCTGCAGTGTAGATAATCTCGGATGAGTAATGCTAAGACGTTGAGAGAATTCGTGCACCCTAAGGCATTCAGAAGATAAAATAACTGTTTGTCTCGCACAGCAGCACACGCACGTGGGTGTGGCAAACCAAGACCAGGCGCTTTGTCAATTTGTAGAACAGAATAAAACTAGAAATTTGTACGCACGTGTATGTATATCATTGACATTCGTTTACATGAAGGGTACAATGTCAATATTACTAGGCGTGCAATCAGGGCCAGGCACATCATGTGATAGGGTCCACAGTACGAAGTCGTGACAAAAAGTAGCAGAGCCTTATCAATTTCGAGATCAATGCTGAACGATAGTGCGTTTGTTGTTACACACAAACCGGTCACATGAATACTCATGACTTGCTGATATGCATCTAGACTTTCAGTGGGCATCCATGACTCACCTGTGTATCTGCCAGCAGATAACCCCACACCATGATTCCAACGCTAACCATTCTCACAGCCGATGTCACATGGCCGAGGATGGCGTACGACATAAACACCGTCATTATCACAGTCAAAGACCGTGCGACGGGATAGAAGGTATCCTCGCCATGGTGGATGGCATAGACATTTGCCAGCAGCATGGATATG
>LUCW03000110.1:35000-62500 GCA_001586965.3 Sphaeroforma sirkka | reverse complement strand
GTTAAGTCAACGGTTTTAACCCCTTGAACCCTAAAACGAAGATGGTTTGTGTTGTCCTGAATGCCAACTGAGAGTATACAAAAATCCGACGCACCCTTAGCAACAAGCAAGGTGCAGAGGGCCATGTGTGAGCCCACGTGATACCATCGGTAGATGTATAGCGGACACACTCGAGTGTCCGTCGAGCAGTTCAGTTAGTGCACTGCGGTAGCACTGCGCCTGAGACTTGCTCATATAAAGCCATGTAATATTGTAATAAACCGCTTCGAGAATGGGGTATGAATGTGCACAGTATCAACTCCCATATCTCCAGGATGCGACAGAATAGGTTTGATTTGAAGGCAACATAAGTGAAAGAGGCACCCAATAAACACATGATAATACACAAACGTTGGTCGTTTGACCTATATGCAAATCCGTATTGCACGCACGAGGATAGAAAATTACTAGCTGATATGCTAATATACATCAATGTCTACCTATCTGCTTGCGATATTCTTTCAGCACAAACCAATAGTCATTCTCGTTAAAACAGAAAACATGTACATAGGCTCGAACAAAACTGTTTAACCGTGTGCACGCAGCAAATAAGAGTTGCAGGTGACATGGAAACAAGGTCGTGTGATAATTTTTACAGTAATTTCTAAGCGAAAAGAACAAAAGTCAAAAAGACGCAGCGCATATTTATGAAATTGTCCTACTACGACGAAATGACATCAACCTTCGCAATCATACGAACAAGAAAGTCGCAACCCAATTTCTCCCATGCCAAAACATCAGCAATCGACGAAGCGAATGTTAAAATTAAAGAACGACTTCATTGCGAATTCTTAATCAACTGAGACAACTGCAATCTAGCAGTATAGAAACCTTACAAGATACTTGACAAAACACCGGCCGCTATGCACAATCACTACAATGAACACAATCGTTGAAACGTCATAAAACACCATACGTTTCAATTCAACCTGTACCAGTTTGCGTATCTCCCTTCGGACCAGTCTTTAATTATAATCCTTTTAACGCAGACACAGCAGTTGACGAAAAAACAAGCGAAGCGAATTATTTATTTGAGCTTCTTCTTGGGGCGCAACTCCTTGGTGTGGCCACACTTCTTCTTGCGACAGTTGGTGGCACGCGGGGGTAGACGAGAATAACACCTGAACACAAGAATATTAGATACCGACAACTTAAGAAAGGCTATATATATATATATATATATTACATCATATATTACAATTCAATTCAACCAGCTCAAGTAGATGCCATCACTTACACGCATAACAAATGTGCAATAGCCGTACATTTAAGGGTACGAGAAATCTTGCGAAAAAATAGAAAAACAGTACGAATCTATGCATCTATGTATTCGACTACTCTCGGAAGTAAACAAATGTCTATACCACACGTGAAGTGTATAGTATTAGCACAGCACATGGGGCGCAATTTGAGATGTGATGAGATCAGTTGCATCAGACAGCCAAGGTGCAAATCAACATCGCTGACATAGCGTATCAGCTGAAATAGTCGCGAAACTGCATGCATTATTATCAGTAACAACTGATCTCACCCCTATACCGAGATTGATGCCGTCGTAAAGCACAACATGCATGTTGAATAAGCAGAAGTAAGCACCCAATACTGTATTATTGTTTCCTTTAAAACGCTATGATATTATCTTAGACATGAATCAGCCCTTTTCTTTCAGTCTGCTGGTGTCTGAGGTGTACCTCGTTGAGCCTAGCATAGTCTATTTCACATGTGGCATTGTGCATGATTGGCAAGATAATTTGTACAGCACATAAGCATGCTCAGTTCATGACCACACAATTCATGCTTTACTAGCGTCATACACGCCGAAACTTCTAGCGTGGATCGCATGAAAAAAATAACTACCACATATACATTCTTATCACCTAAACAGACATATATTCCAGCTTGTACTGATGAAGTACAGAAATAACAGCCATGAACTACTACATACTTGCGGCAGATCATCTTGTCGCAGTTGTACTTGCTGGCCAGCACCTTTAGGGCGGGCTCGATGATACCACCACGAAGACGAAGAACCAGGTGAAGGGTGGACTCCTTCTGGATGTTATAGTCGGCTAGTGTGCGTCCATCTTCCAGCTGCTTACCGGCGAAGATAAGACGCTGCTGATCAGGGGGGATACCTGTGATAGTATGCACGTTGAATTATAATGTAGATGTTGGAGTGAGGTAGTAGAAAAAGAAAAAGAATGACATGTATAATAAATATATCAGAGGGCATACACGAGGATTAGCCGGAACTGACAGCAGTGGTTGTTTAACAAGTCTATTATATTAGCATGAAAATACGTGCAAATGTTGCTTAAGTTTACTCGAGGAGACGAAATCAGTTGCATCAGACAGCCAAGGTGCAAATCAACATCGCTGGCATAGCGTATCAGCTGAAATAGTCGCGAAACTGCATACATTATCATCAGTAACAACTGATCTCATTTCCCCCAGTGAACTGCCACTGATACACGCGCTAAACATCTGCAATACAACACCAGTATGTGGTTGTTCAGGAACTTTGCAATACAGATCATGCGTCATAGCAAATCATACATACAATTACACGCTTGCCTAAACACGTACAACATACCCTCCTTGTCTTGGATTTTAGCCTTGACATTGTCGATGGTGTCCGAAGACTCCACGTCCAAGGTAATGGTCTTACCCGTTAGGGTCTTCACGAAAATCTGCATCTTCGTTGCTCTGTTGTGTAAGATAATATCGCTGTGAATATATGTACTTTCACTGCACTTGTATATGTGTGTGCGTCAAATGAACTCGTAATGCTCGTATTGGGAGCTCGGGTTCGTGATGAGCATCTTTATCCGCATGCATTGTATCTCGTTTACATATTCAAGTGTTGTGCGGTTGAGTTTTTCTTGTACTAGCGTATTCAAACGTTGTGCCGCTGAGGCATTATTCCCATACTTTCGTATTTGGTAAATTATCTAGTGCGCCACGATGTCTAAATTTGCCACATACAACCATGAGTGTAACCTATATTCCAGTGCATTGTGTATTTTTGGGCGGCATGCTAATATTTCTGTAGTAAGCCGCATTTTGGATGTTATAATCGTCGTATATAGCATTGTTGGTTGCAGTTGCTTCTGTTTCTGGACTGTGTTTTTTTGTTGTTTTTTTGCGGTCGTAGTAATCAGCTCTTCTATCACGTTGCTATGGGTAAGCCTACTCGTTGATATTGTTACATTATTCGATGTGCCATGTGTAGTGTAAATCGCATCAATGTTGTTTGTCGATGCACCCTGAACACATGATGCACAATGTAGAGTTTATAAATACTGCTCAGGCGCCGCGATCGCAACGACATCCCGCCGGTGTCTGCTGACTATTTCAAGTTATGACTATATAAGCTGTATATTAGTGTTGGAACACTCCAACTCAAGGTTGTTCGATCAACGCACTACACTTATCACACCACCACACCAAGACAAAGCCAATCTACGTACCCTAAGGAAATAAAAAGAAACACTGGAATGTACTGCAGCGTACCCTTATAACTCAAATACTTGTGACGCCCTTGCAACCACGCGACAGCAATCGCCCCTCCCCACTATGGCCCAAATAATCAATATATCAGTAATATAACAACCCAGCCACATGGAATTCCTCGTTAATTGGTCAGTACTTATTTGTCTGTGCGAAGGCGTCTATTTTGAAAAAATTCAAGGTGGTTTTCAAAGAAATTTTGCACATCTCAGGGTTCAGCGCGCGCTCAGAAATTGGTCCAATAATAATCGAATTACTTCATATCAAGGGAAAGCCATAAACGCCAGCCTCCAGGTGACCAGGTCTCACTCTGTCTCTCTCACACTCACAGTCACAGACTCACAGTCTCCCAATCTCACTTCTGAAGTTCCGACGTTTGAAGTCTCTACTCTCTCTCTCTCTAGAGTCACTATATATGCCCTAAACCGATACTTTTGCACAACACATGTTAGCCAAGAAGTCATACTGCTTGGAAGATTTATAATATGTTGCATCTCTGCACATTTTCACTGCTAATCGTAAATTTGGATATGCTAGAAAATAGATGAGTATCGAGTATATGACAAATAACTTCTAAGCGAAATCGAACAACTCTCTTCTAATTGATTCCGAGACAAATGGGTCGGCCCTTAGAGCTAGTGCTAATGATTGAGAATATATGAGTTAAAGTGTATCCAAACAGGTACTGTTTAATGATCAACTGTGATGTACATACAATCGGCTATCCTGGGCATAAACGTTGCTATCATATCGAATAATAAATAGTTTCATAAAAATACGTGCGGCCGCCATATATACATAACATGCAATACAAAGTACATATACATATATATATGTATATGTGTATCTGTGTATGTGTCTTTGTCTGTGTATGTGACTTTGTCTGTGTGTGAGTCTGTGTGTTTGTGTATGTGTGTGTGTGTGTGTGTGTGTGTGTGTGTGTGTATCTGTGTGTGTCCATGTATATATATATGTGTGTGTGTGTGTGTATATTATATATATATATGTATGTGCGTGTGCGTGTGCGTGTCTATGAATATATATTTATGTGTGTGTGTGTGTAGGTATGTATATATATATATATATATATGTGATGTGTGTGTGCATATATGTATATATATATATATATATATATATATATAACGTATGTGTAATGCATAATATGTGTGTGTGTGTGATGATATATATATATATATATATATATATATATATATATATGCATTTGCATGTGTGCATCTGCGTGTGTTAGTGTGTCAGTTCTTGCGTGTGTGTTTTGTGTTTTGTAATATACACATATATTTGCTATATGTATGTATATATATATAATATTATTATCATTATTTTTATTTTTATTATTATTATTATGAATCTCTTATATTAGTAATCCGAATATTAATTACAGACACTACAAACGTATATTCATTTATATTTATAGTTATAAATAAATATATATATATATATATATATTGTATATATACTGTATATAGCATTCCGTATCTATATATATGTATATATATATATATATATATATATATATATATATATATATATATATATATATATATATATGTATGGTATATATGCATGTATGTATGAATGTATAATGATGCATGCATGTATATGCATATATGCATATATGCATATATAATATATATATATGTTTTTGCGTCTGTGTGTGCGTCCCATGTGTTGTCCAGATGTCTGTGTGATGACGCATATATATGTATACCTATATATATATATGTTAATGTGTGTGATTGATGATGTGTGCATGATATATGTGTATGTATATATATATATATATATATGTATGTGTGTGTGTGTGTGTGTGTATATATATATATACATATATATGATATGTGCGCGTGTGCGTGCGCGTATGCATTGTGTGTGTGTGTGTGTGTGTGATGTATGTGTATTATATATGTATATGTATATATATTATATATGATGTGTGTGTGTGTGTGTGTGTGTGTGCGTATATATATATATATATATGTGTGTGTGTGTGTGTGTGTGTGTGTGTGTGTGTGTGTGTGCGTATGTGTTTATACTTTCTGTAACTAATAAATTGGTAAATATCAGAGAGTAATATTAAAGCACTTTCGCCCTTTCGGTGCAGAATCCCATATTGGTGGGCGACTGGGCGCCGCCGGGTGCCTTCATTCTTCTGCATGTGCGGGGAGCTCAAATTCTGTTCTGCCAAAAACAGTGATATTTCTTTTGGATGTTATGTGACTTTCGAATGGAGATGGATAATCGATCACGTATCGAATATCAGAATCTGTACTCGCTATTATCTATATGAAAACTGCGCCGCTGCAATGGGGCCAATAATTTGTGCTTCTATTGTAGTTTTCGGGGTACTGCAATTTTTTTTTAATCTGTCAGGAACTATCCTTCGAGCTCGTAGCCCCACCAATACCGAAACTGTAAGTGCTGAGGTAGCCATTGGAGGACTCTACACTCTCCAGTCGTCACACACTCATCTATCACTATAATATTCATATATATATATGTGAGAGAGAGAGAGAGAGAGAGAGTGTGTGTGTGTGTGAGAGAGAGAGAGTGTGTGTGTGTGTGTTTGTGTGCGTATGTGTGTGTATGTGTGTTTATGAATGTGTCTGTCAGTGTGTGTCTGTCCGTATGCATGTATGGATATATGTATGTATGTATGTATGTATGTATATTTATATACATATAATTTATTTATATATATATATATATATATATATATATATATATATATATATATATATATATATACGCACGCATATATATTTTATGTATGTATGTGTGTATGTATGTTATATATTTGTGTATGCATGTGCGTATGTATGCATACATATATATATATATATATATATACATATATATATATAATATATATATGTATATATTATATATATATATATATATATATATATATATATATATATATATATATATATATGTATATATATGCATATATGTGCATGTATACATATGTGTATATGTATGTATATACGTATGTATATGTATATATATATATATATATATATATATATATATATATATATATATATATATATATATATATATATATATATATATATATATATATATATATATATATATTGTATATTGTATATTTCTATAAATATAAATATATGTGTGTACATAATATATATATATATATATAAATGTATACATGTGATCCGCAAGATTGCATATGTTTGACATGCTGGAGTGCAAGTGTATGATTTCTGACAAATATAACATGGAATGTACAACATGGAGTATGCTCCGTAGTGCGAACCAAGATGCAACTGCCTACTGGACAATATACATGCCTTGGAATGATTTATTTTATTCGGCATTTGTTATTCTATGTGAGGTTTAGTGAACGTGAAAAGGTCGGTTTCATATATTGTGCGCATTGAGATACTGGTTTAAAAAATTATGTGCGATAGGACGATCTTTGTAAAAAATAACCAAGGGGGGGGTCTGTAGAGGTTATGGGGTGTTAAAGCGAGACGATGACCTCAAACAGGTTCGGAAATTACTCGTAACATGAAATAAGCACAGTGTATATAAAGATCCGGCGAGTTTTAGTGACTTCTGTTCTGTGCTCAATATAATGAACGCGCAATGACATACAACAAGATATCATTACTTCCTAAATTGCACCTAACGTATAGCCTATTGATGAAGAGATATATATATATATATATATATATATATATATATATATATATATATATATATATATATATATATATATATATATATATATATATATATATATATATATATATATATATATATATACATATATATATATATATATATATATATATATATATATATATATATATATATATATATATATATATATATATATATATATATATATATATATATATATATATATATATGTATATATGTATATATACATGTGTGTGTGTGTGTATGTGTGTGTGTGTGTATGCTTAGACATATATTTAAGTATATGACTCTTTATGTTGTTTATTTGTGTCAAATATTGTTTCTAGAGAAGTTATGAGAATGTATTTACATTTAGGAAAGTGTCGTCCGCCTGTTGTCCAATCACAATGGGCCATCCGCTGCAACTGGCCCGCCTTTTTTCTTGTTGCAAACTGATTTGTGTTCGAATTAGACGGCGGCTATGGATTTGGCGTGTTGGACATCGTTGGTGCGTCATGGGAACCTTTAGAGTGAAGAGTTATTGATATAATAAGTTATTAGTTATAACACTTGTTGAGGGCTTAGTTGTTATAGTGTGCACCTATCATACACACTGTAGTTGGCTGAAAGTATATATACGCTATTCATATGATGGAGGAGGGATCACACTGTCGTTCATCATTGTATAGCTTAGACATACATTGGGTCTCATTATTATAAGTCACAGCCAGCGTGTTTTATAGAGTCGTATAGACGATCTTCTCATTTCGAACCTACAAGGACTTCGAGAACAATGAAGTGCGTGATTCTGATATAACAATGGACACACCAACGGAAAACAATGAGACTAAAGCCGACAGTGCTACAAATGTACCTAATTATAAATCCTTCACGGCAACCGAGCCATCATCGACAATCTCAAGCGACACACACGACAATAACAAGAAATATAGCGTGATCGCACACACTACTGAAGAGAAAATAGCTTCTGTATATCCCGATACATCCAACCAAGACACGCACATAACACAGTCAAACACATTTGTAGATATGACCGAGTCGCAGCAGCCTCCACGTGCACAGCAGCCTTCATTCACACCGCATGAGCTGACCGGTGCGCCTAAGAGCAAAGGGCTGAGCTCAGCATTTGCAGCAACACCTGTACGTGTGCAGAAGAAACACAGTGGGGATGTGTTCGTGCGGCCTACGTCATTGGATTCAGCACAAGCACTGCTGTCAAAACCTCAGCTCGAGACGGAAAATATAGACAGTAATGCGCGTTATTCAGGGCGGAATGAGATGGATGTAGGTGCACATAATATCAAGATTTCTGGCGGCAAAGTGAGCGCAGAACCTGTATTCACCACAGTAAAAATGCATGCCAAAACCGTAAACACTGTTCTGAAGCCCAGTCTTGGGGCTATGTTTGCGAAACAGGCGAAGCATGCGAGTGGAAGTAGCGGTGCCAGCACAACTACGACTATCTCACCCGGAGACAGTACCATGCACTCGAACACAAAAACGAACGTAAACTCCAATACAAACACGCACGCAAGTGCCTACAAGCAACCTGTACCAGAAGGGTACAGGCAACAGCACCAGCAGACAGATGAACAACATAATGAGCTCAGGCCAGCGTCATCCACAAGGGTACGTGATGCGAAGAAAAAGTCACACGTAAGTATGATTTATTCCAGTGGTCACCGATTGGTTATGTGTAGTTTGTGCTGTCTACTTACGTTTGAATAGCCTTAAGGTGTGTCCTGTACTAGTAATATGGCTTAGCTTAGCCTTAGGGTGTGCCGTGTATTAGTACTGTGGCTTAGCTTGGCCTTAAGGTGTGTCCTGTACTAGTAATATGGCTTAGCTTAGCCTTAGGGTGTGCCATGTATTAGTACTGTGGCTTAGCTTGGCCTTAAGGTGTGTCCTGTACTAGTACTATTGCTTAGCTTATCCTTAAGGTGTGTCATGTACTAGTACTAGTACTATGGGTTAGCGCACACGGCACACCTTCGGTGATCATCTTGAGGCATGTGCCTGTATCTTATCTTCCACCGCGCATGAGCACATCAGATTGTATGTTCGTCATATCCAGTAAACATTGAATAGATATCCTAGAGAACTCTTTCATGTTCATAGTCGGTCCGCGTTCGTATCGTGAACAAATTAATGTATGGTATTCACGAAGTGTTTGAATACATATCCCAGAGAACTCTTTCATGTTCATAGTCGGTCCGCGTTCGTATCGTGAACAAATTACTGTATGGTATTCACGAAGTGTGTCTCGTTGTTGCTTATGCCACACACCGTCCTTAACGTTACATATGTACACAGATGACAACGCCAGCACAGCAGACGCCAACAAGAGGTCTATCGGCCGTCAATGCCCCTGATCAGGACACCCGTGCGAACACCTCACAACCAACCACACACCCTCGCCATCAATCAAAGACCCCAAGCTGTGTACCTCAGAACACACCTTGTACGCCCGCAGTACCAACGCAGAAGCGCAAATCCAACTTCGGCAAGTCTCTTAGTGCGGCATTCATCGCCCCGTCATTGCCACGTGCGAAGGGACTTAGCAGCTCCGCCCATGTGCCACACAATACTCCTGTCACGGTTGCCAAGGTTACCAACTTGTCAGCCATCTTACCCGTAACTGCACCCACCCCCACCAATACGGCCACCCAGAATCTAAAAATAGCACATAATGCAGCATCCGGAGCGGCTACGCCAACTGAAGGGCAATCACAAAGTGGCAGCAACGTACAACAACCCAACTCCGCCGGCACAGACACGACTCATCGACCTCTGACAGCTGCTCGGGTGGGCAGCCACCCAGGCACTGGCAAGAATTCCCGCGTGAGCAAGAGCACGACGAAAACTGCGTCGAGCGCGCGTAAATCCGCGTCGCTGAGTGGCGCGTTTTCTTTTACGTCCCACTTGCCCGCACGATCACGCTCAGATGCTTCGATGGATGCTACACAGAGTACACCGTCTCAGGCAACGCTGAATGCTGCCACGCTGGTTCGATCGAGGTTGTCCCCTATGGAGGAGCTCTCACCTGCATGGTCACCCGCAGATGTTCAGATAGCAAGTAAGGGTATAGAGAAGAATGTGGATGTGTACGGGCACAAGCACACAGGCAAGCATGGGGGCAAGCTTGCTAGTGAGAGCAACGCGAGTGGTACAAACCAGTATGTGGCGTCGAGTACAAGAAACTCACAGTCACCACCCGAAACATCGCAGTCGCAGCCATCGACAGATGTGATGTCGGACAGCAGCACGGACACAGAGCAATACGCGTACGAGCGCACAGAGACAGACAGGCACGCGCCTCTCCACACACGTGCACACTCTCAAGTGAGTATCAAGGGGGTAAAGCGTACACTGCATAGCGCCAGCGGCCACAGTACAAGCGAATTGCGTCCCGTTAAGAAGCAAACTGTGCAAGCGAATAGAGCAGACGCCACGGCCGCATCGGGAGACTGTGCAATTGGTACTACCGATATTGCTGCTCAGTTAGAAAGCTCGAACGTGGGCATGTATGTCCGGCCTCCCTCTACTAATAGTAGCGCCGCTCAGACACTATCTTCGTTCACCACGCATACGAACACGCACGCAGTAAGAACACGCACCCCCCGGTCACGCTCACCCGCACCTGGTGCTGCCGACACAAGCGAACGCTCGCACAAGCTGGAAGCTAAAAATAGAAGCAAGCCTGCGCTACTGACGAAGCGGGTCAAAGCCAAGAGCTTTGTGACTGAGAGTTTGCGCTCGCCGGAGATGCTGAGAACTGGACAGTTGTCTCCTACGGCAACCGGTAGTGGACAATTAAGCGGGAGTAAGCACGGCTCACCCATACGCGTGCGTAGCCCGTCATCGCCTGTGCAACAGTTGGGCGACGCATTCTCAGTCACATCCATCAAGTCACGTACGAACAGCAGGGCGAGTCTACGCCAGGAATCGGTTGTGCTTAAACAAGCCCAAGACACCACAGGTAGCCGTACCGAAGGTCAAGTGTCTGTTGTGGGAAACACTCCTGCTGCGCAGCACGGCACGTCTAAAAATAGAACATGTATAAACAGCACATCCACCTGCAAGTCCTACGCCTCCACCGGTCTGGGTAACGCTGGGGTAACCGAGCGCAAACGCAAGCGCACGGAGACTGGCGCACCGAACAAGTGTGCGTCGCATGCCATGCCTGTCATGAAAAAGGCCCCCTCGGTGGCCGCCTTATTTGGCGGAAAGGCCAAGGAGAATTCCCGGTATGTGGTGTTAGATTTCTTTGGGTCCTTTTTTTAGCCGTGCTAATGTGCGCGTGTGTGTGTTTGTGCGTGTGCGCGAGTATATAGGGATGGTCATACTTAAACATGCAGATGCGTGTGCATGAATAGATTGGCATTATAGATTTGAACGATGGAAAAGCAAAGAAAATTATCGCGATTTTCTAAAAGTACATAAATGTGAAATGTACTATTTGAGCTCACGTGTAGATTCAAATTATTTTTTAGTACCGTATGTGCAACAACGCACATCGCCTTTTTTTAAACGTAGGCTCCTTGCTGCAAACCATTATACACCTGCAAGAAAAGAAAAACATGCATTGACGAAAACTATACATGCCACGCCCACGGGCCAGTTCTTTAAGTAAACTCCTGCACATATATTTTCTTCCTCCGTCTCATAGCAGTCCTGTGCCCACAAGCACCGCACCGAAGAAGCCCACCAGGCGTACACTAGGTGGAGTTGCTTTGAGCCTACTGGGCTCTGGAACTAAGGTAGTGTGTGCAACTTCATGTGTCTGTAGGTGAGGGATATAAGAGAAGCAGACGTGTTTTTGGTTAGCAAGCTATGGTTTTAATGCATATAAAAGGTGCGTGTGCGTTGCTCAAAGTTAGTGTTACATGCCGTCACTTGTATTGGGAGAAATATCATCGAAGCTTGGTGTCGGATGTTAATATAACAGGATGTTGCAGCAAATGAGGGTGTTTTGGACCTTTTTGAATATCGTTTGAAAACTTTATACTGCCATTTGCATGTGGGTATTGTGTATCCAGCCCCCTGTTTAAAGCAGAGATACATCCATCCAATGGTGGTGCTATGCGACGGACTAGATGTAGACTATCGCGTCTTGGGGTCTAATATACTGAATCATCTTCGTATCTTGTAGGCACACTGCACAAACCCGTTAGACAATAAGCCTATTAGTCTGAACATTACATGGTCTTCCTATCTGAAGCATCCAAACACTGTGTGATCCTCGTATTCGAAGCATCCAAACACTGTGTGATCCTCGTATTCGAAGCATCCAAACACTGTGTGATCCTCGTATCTAATGCATCTACTGCAATACGCACACTCCTTACAGACAAGAGGCTCCGACGGCAAGAAGGCCAAGTCACCCACCGGTAGCTTCACCGGGCGATCACAATCATCGACCACCGCCACAACACAGAAACAGCAGAATGCTTCCTCCACCCAGAAGAGTCAGTCGACGTACTTTGAGGCGTCTTCATCCGAGGCTGCAGAGGCTGGCGCAGGCCTTGGCTTGTACGATGAGGTGAGTGTGAGAGCTGATGTGGTGGCCTGGGCATGGGTCTTGATATGGTCTTGATATGTGCACGAGTGTTTTCTCTTCTAGCAGCGCGTACAATGGCATATATGGAGCTAGCATTTGTGTGCTCGCACGCATATCGCTACACTTTTCCAGATACACCTGGGTTTTAGTAGATATATATCAGCAATATGTAGTCGGCTTTGTATAAATATAGATTTCTTTTCACAGCATGTATGTAAATATAGCTGTGCATTTGCATGTGTATGCCTGTATTGGGTAGTTGTGCTCGCTTGTGATTATCCAGAACCTATGTTCCATTTGCTTCCCTGTGAAGTGCATGTGGCCGTTGGCCGCAATGCGTTAAATTTTTAAGCAGCCGCTATTGTGTAAATTCCTATCATATTGAAACCAGCAGTATGCATATGTTTGTAGCACATCTGAGATTATGAGACATGCGTGTAGTATTCACGGAAGAGACTGGCAGTGTTGCAGTCTTCATTGTGTTCCAACGTTCTGCAAATGCAGCGTATATATGATCTTCGTCTTCAATAGAGGCTTTCCCACACATTGATTCTGGGCTGTGCGTTGTCACTGTGGCATGATAATTGCACAGGCTAAGCTTACATGGGGTTCGAGATTTGGTCTAAATCGCGTCGGAAGTCCGCCAAAATACAAGCAGTTATTGCAATATGATTTCTAAGTACAGTCATTGTTGTGTTCCTTCGATATACTAATCCTATCACCATTGCGCAGGCTCACCTATTCCACACTGCACATTTTGACCCATCTTTTCATGGTGCGCAGGTACGGTACATTATAGACGGTCTAGCCGCAACCAATTCCCTCTCCGTGCGATGTTCGAGGTATGTGGCGTGCATGCGATTGCTTTTGGGGGGGCTGTTTTGGGGCCTTGTGTGTTGTGTATCGCGTATTTGTGGTGGGATTGCCTACATGTAGGTTGCAACTGCTGGCAGAAATATTATATGGAACAATTAATCGAGCGATTTCAAGGCCAAGACTACTTGACGCGAAGTCTTGTAGTCGTATTAACAGGGCTACTATATCGGCATACTGCTATGCTATGAGCTGTTTGGGTAGGCGTCAGTGTTTGTAGCAGAAATTATATTGGTAGATTGTATATTTTCTTTACTTCCGGCTTGTATGGGTTGTGTATGCGAAACCTCATCCAAATGTGAGACAGAGTTGTAGGGGTGGAAAACAAAGGGCCAGGATTTCAGTTGAGCGAGATATACATGAATGTAACCGTACTTATACAAATGCACAAATACCCTTCAGACCGGTTTTGGGTCTATATGCGATGCAATTCCTGATCATCCAATGATCGTTGCCCTTGAACGCATGGACCATTATAATGACAAGACCATGATGCATACGCAACCCATACAGCGCTACCAGCTTGGCCACCCAGTGCTGTACTAATGAATTCCGACTGCATATGAGAGCAAACGACGTCGTACCACAAGCCATAAAGGTATGCTCATGATTTGTTTATTGTCAGGGGGTATGCCGCAAAGACAAAGATGGGCTAATAAACACGGTTTTGTCAAGGCGTGATCTGGGATATATGGGCTTGACTATTGCTGCACTGATACATCCGGCATTTAGCCGATGTGCTCGATCGAGAAAAAGTATTGTATTTCCGGATGAATATGTGTACTAAGAAGTATATTTTAAATATCTGACATGTGAAGTCGAAATTTGAACAATTTTTATTTATTTATTTATTGTTACAAACGTGTGTGTACGCAAACGTTTTCAAAGGGTGAAGGAACTATAAATAAAAGACCATATCTCTACACTGCTGTGCATATATCGCTCATCATGAATACATTTGTGAACGTATAGATGCGAGGATATGTGAGCAAATTACAATCAGTTCGGTAGTGGATTTATATATGTAGTTGATGCATGTATTCATATGTATTCTTGAGGGAAAAAGCAAAAGCGAACAATATAGATGGCTTAGAATCATAGTTGGGCGTAAACCTGTATCAACGAATATGTTGAAACGCACGAAGATACAAAGTCGAGCAACGTCCTTTTGTTTTTTGTTTTTGGTACAAATTAACATGATTTTCCATATATTGCATGTGCTCGGATATCTGATGCTTTGCTATTTTTACTCTCTATCACACTCATCCTACTCTTATCCCACCCCAATACCCAGGCCATCTCCGACCTGGCGCGTGCACCGCATCAGGCGTTGACTGTAAGTGTTGCGCACGCGTTGCTTATCTTGTCAGACGATGCGTTGACCTCCGACTTCCGTGGTGTTGGGCTGGCTGTGCTGTTGAAGTGGATCCGAGATCTGGGTCCACACGGATGGAAAGGGAGGGTGACAGATACACTGCATATGTAAGCACTTGCGCGGTTTTGTCCATATGTATGGGGTGTGAGTGTATATGTGTACTATTTCGGTATTGGTCGTGTGTGTGTGTGAATATGCATGTAACGCTGTGCGAGTTTTTTTCACTTTCGAAGCAAATGCATATGTGCATACGCGCCGAATTCATATATACATATATATATATATATATATATATATATATATATATATAATACATCAACACGCTTAAATACAGAAGCTTAACATGTATCTCACCTTTACGCATGATATAGTTGAGTTGGTAGCGTGGGCGGCACTGGCTGTATGCACTTACAGATGCGATACACATTATTGCTCGCTGTTATCGCGTTCGGATACGACACTTCCACACTAGTCAATACCGTGTGAGCAAATCGTTAAAACAAATCGTTCCTGTTGCAAACAGACCACATTGACACAACCCTGTCGCGCACAGTCATTCACAGATTACAATTTGTCTCGTTTGTTCACCTACAGTTGTTTGCACAGACTTTCATCGTCATAAGAAAATCTACACTAGCATGCAGTGCTGCCCGTAGCCTCACAACTACCCGCCCCGATATCTCATAAAGTACGCCAAGCACGTGGTTAATCAACCTATCGACCTTCTCTACACTCAGTCCGGCCAAATCAAGCCGGAATGACTCAGCTAAGTACCTGCAGCGTATCAGTACAGCTCTGAAAAACTCAGCACACACCCACTGCATCGATCCGATGGGCAAACCGTCACTGGCCATGCTGCTGCTGCACACGCTCAGCTCTCTCACGAAGCTTATGAATGGTACGAATAGGCTGGTGGTGGCTCGGAGTTGTGTGTACATCTATTTGACAGTTTGAGCGTGCCAGTGTGGTCGGTTATGTTCTCTGGTCAGACACTCAATGACGTTGTGCCCGTCTTTGTACATGCGCGCACACACACACACAGGTTTCGGCGATCAACTCATACAGAAACAGCGCTTGACGGACATCTCGCTCATGTTTGCATCGGCAGTTGAGATCATCACCGGCGCACTCGGTGTACGAGGTAGGTATTCTGACTTTAGGACTGTAAACTAAAATACACACGTTGTCTATGCGGTTAAAGGCCGGGTCTGTTGACCCAGTTCAATCTGCACTTGAATCTCTATGTAGATCCAGACTTCGCGATGGCCATCAATACAGCTGAGGTTTGTCTGCAGATCTTTGAGAACACCACCTTCATGAACGCCGACTCACTGGTATGTATGTATATATATATATATATATATATATATATATATATATATATATATATATATATATATATATATATATATATAGGTGGGGGGGTGTTGTACGGTTGCAGTCCATATCAGTATGTTCATATAAATATATTTCGTTATACGATTCGATCTCGAGCACTCAAAGTAAGCCTCCTCCATCATACTGTTGTCAGAAGGAGCATTACTGATGTGGACGTTGTTTGTTTATCGTGCTACAGGCGCGTGTGGTGTGACACACATGCACTTACACTATACTTCGCATATATGTGCTAGCTTGGATAGTGCACCATGCGACCGATAAATCGGTTCTCGTCGAAGCGGTATAGTCAATGTGGGAGGCTGTATGTCGTGCGTGACTTTAGATAGATACAAGGTACATGTATATAGCCACGTGGCCTGCGAGTGTTGTGTTCGCAAGCGAAAGAACGCTCAATCCGACGTACACGCTGCTAGCACCACTTATCAAACTATCACCAGTCTGCTAATATAGGTAATATGCCAGCAGTTGTTTTTGTGGTCGAATCTCTTGACACATGTGATCTGCTGAGGTTTTCAACGAATTCATTGACCCGTTAATCTAGAACCAGTAGTATTTATATACGCTGTTAACGTGAATTTGTGATGTAGTACTGCTGGATCGTTAAAATTAAACAAGATCGATGTTGCATCGCCGAATCAATCAGATAGTACTTAGTGCTTGTTAGTTTTAATAAGAATGAATAAGACTCAATCGTTCGTGTATATGTTGCACACAGACGGAGGAGAACGTTCCATTTCTGCTAAAGCTGACTGAGAACCTCGTTAGAGTTCTGAGATATATTGATAGGTATGTATGGATTAAGACCAGCTGAGAATGGTATATGTGTATGTTTATGTCCAAGCTATGTGATACTATGTGAATTGCTACGAGATACTTGCCTTCTGTCAACAAATCAATACTGAAGACATATACCTGAATGATACCAAATGTTTGAGTCTATACCGTGGCGCCGGCATTATAAGTATGCATTCGGATTATAAAAAAATGCTCCATTGTTAAGTTGTTTACATGTCCACAGTCTCAGGTAATCGATCGTATATCTCCATAAGCTGATGTTGTTCAGTGTATACGTGTATATTCTAATTTGGAGTTTATATACATGCGTTCACAAAAACTGTACTAACATACTTGCTTTTATATCAAGATTTTTTTTTAAATATCTTGTTTTTTATATCTACTTAATTGAAAAAACATGGGTTAATAAATGCAACATGCTGTCGTCTAGTTTGACGTGAAGCGTAGCGTGAAAAGTTACTAAAGATTTTGTGCCTGACAATCGACTATATTTGAATTTGTATGCGCTTGTTTACTTTAACAATACTTTAAACAGATCCGTGCATGTACATACATCCGCTTTACCAGTCCTGACAGCTGCATCAGATACAGATCACATTATCTCTCTTACAATCGCTTTACTTATAATCTACTACAATAGACCATCACGTACCAATATACTCGTGTCTACTACTTACTATTACTACTCAGGTCAATATTAACTGGAGGCGACGAAACAGCGCTGCCGGTGGAAGACGCACTTAGACTGCTCACCGGATGTGTGCGCGTGCTGATGAATCTCACGCACATTGAACGCGTGAGACACTATTTGGGTACAGGCCCTAGCACCTCGGCAGAGACTGTCTCGTGCACATGTTCGACTACATGCACCTCTGTCGAGACATGCACAAGCGCGAGTGTGTCATTGAGAGCGATTGCAAGTATAGACACGAGTACTGAGTCTAACAAGAACGTCGACACGAGCGCAGGGGACGTGGTGGAGTCGTGCGGGTATGGGATGGACATATTGGTGACGTGTGCACTTACACTGCCACCGGTGTTCGCCATGAAATGTGCGAATACAGGGTTAGGGACGGAGGGGTCTAACAGTGCTACAATCGCGAGTAGTAGTGAAGCAACGAGCCGTACAGAGGCAACGAACGCAGACAAAGGAATAATCGATGTGGACAGGTCAGAGGAGGGCTCCTCGGGCGACCACACCCACACACACAGACGGCCAGAAACTCTCTCGAGGAAGAGTACGGAACCGTATTCAAACGAACCATCAGGCATAGATACACAGCCAACCCCTGAGACTCCTCTGCTATCACCCATGACAGACTCACAACTCAGCGCAGACATAACAGACATGACAGATATGCAATCAGACGCACGGCCTAGCACACAACCGGCATCTCTTGAGACCTTCAACTCCACCGCGACAGTGGATTTGAATTACCGCGACGATGACTGTGGTGGTATGGCCAACGGGGTTGCCAAGGCAACCGACACGCCGTCGGATCTGATGAACACGAGTGCCAATAGCGAAAGTATGGACACGAGTTCGGAGATATCGGCTGATAAATCAAATGCCAGCGCAAGTACAAGTACACATCCATACACGCATTCAATCACGCAAACAAGTCAATACACATCAACAAACCCCAGTGCGGCCACAGTATCATCAGCAGTAGGTGACACTCAAACCGATCGTATCCAGAGTTCCGCCGGAAAAGCCAAATCTGAGAACTCGGCAGAGATGGAGGAAGTATGTGGTGGAGCTGATTGACTCGTGCAAGTGGATGTATAGCCTTTTGTTTCATTGGTTAAATCGATGCTTATATGAATATATGTATACACAAGGAAACTGCTGTGTCAACCTGTATCAACTGTTTTCCCAAGTATGAAACACTTTCTGTCACAATATAAAAGTACACCCGACCTGCTCCCAACGCATATCACAAGCTCAAAGTTACACGCGTCCGACTTCCAGTGATTGAGCTCATTTACATAACCTCATTATACACAGGAGGCGCAAAAGGCAAAGCAGCGGCTAGAGTCTGTTGAGTACGATCTGTTTGTGCACACGTTTGGGCTATTAGTGAATGTGCTCGAGTGCGAGTCTGAGGCCAGACAGAGCGTATGCTCAATGGAGATTACGCTGCCGGACGGCAAGAAGGTACTTGTCTGTGTGATTGTGATATGCCTATCCGAAAATGACGCATATGTGGAACTGCCAATGTTAGTCCGCACTGATGTCAGGCGCGCGAATGTGTATTCTATATATGTACCAGTCTAGAGTATTATATGGGCTTTCAAACTATAGTTGCTTCTCGTAGACAAACTATATATGAGTACCAAATATACCTTTGTAAACGATTTGAGGTATGTTGCCAATTCCCTGACATCTACATCGCTCGGTTAACTAAGCCCTGATTTTGATTGACCCACATCTGATCCGAAGCTATGATACTATGAGACCTATCGACGACACTTTTGGGTGCAAGTACTCCAATTGCACCAAATGATGAGCAAAAAAAAAGCCCGGTATTGTCTAAGTTTTGGGGGCATCTATGCGAACAAGAATGTAAATGGAAGAAAGACGCAGATGTTTTCATTGATATACATCCTTCTTGTCTTGTGTTTTATTGTTCTCACGGCCACATAACACACCATATAAAAGAAATTGCAACTACTTCCGCCTATCGCACCCCAGATATCCTTGGACTTTCACATTGCCGATACATCTGGGAAAGTATACCGATTTTTGAATTGCATATTCAATCCACCCTCACTCTTCTTTCGCACTTCAGCTCTCCTTTATGGCCCGTGTGGCCGATCTCTTTGAGATGTGGTCGAGTGAAGCTGAATGCTCCTTGAGTGAAATGCGGTCGGCGGAGACGCTGCCTGTGGGTGGGCGTGCGCGCGATATTGCAATGCGCCAACAGCAGAGGCAGACGGAACTCAGAACTCTGATGGTATGTTGCTAATGCACAGGAAAGTTTATGTTGCATGGTAGAAGAACTTGTAACTGCTGGGTCGGCTGAATATCTTTCAAGTCTTCTTGACTATAATCATTCTATTTCGATAGCTTTGTTGGATCGAGAATATTTTATTGATTCACCGGCAACATCTGTCTCGAGATTTAGGCGTCAATATCTTTTTTTAAGAGTGAGTAAGTCATGTGCGCAATTTTATTTTATACACTCCATTCTAGTACCAAGGATAGCGAATTGGCATCGAATAGGATGGACTTTGCCAGATACACAAAAATATATTTCTATGGATATACTTAGGCTACCTTTGTATGAATTTCGATTGTATCGTTCCTAACACTGGCACTTTGTGCGATAGGCGTACGCGGCGTATCTGATTGGGTGGCTGGTGCGAGACAATAAACCGAACAAACAACGCGCAGTGGCCGCCTTCGAGTGCCCGACACGCCCAACAAGCTCTATCAACATACTCGTGGACAGGCTGAGGGACTTTATCAAGTTTGTCATTCTTAAACCTTAGATGTGATGTTGCATAGCTTGCCTATATATATACATATATATATATATATATATATATATATATATATATTAATATTTATATATATATATATATATATACTGTGTGTGTGTGTGTTTGTGTGTGTTCCTGTTACTATATACACTCTCAGGTGTTTCTTTGCTTCGTCGGGTGGGTGTGGTATCGAAAGTGAAGATCTATGTGTGCACATTCGGCTCTTTAAGCCCCATTTTTTCAAGCTCAGTACATAGTTGTATGACTCTTATAAAAGTTGTAAGTTATATAATGGATTTTCGCATTTGATTTGGACCAGATTACAAGAGTTGATGGGCATGCCTCAGACAGAGGAAAGTCGAAAATCAACAGACATCGCACTGACAACACTTGTGGTAAGTTTGTATATCAGTAGTATGTTTGTTCGATCGTGGATGAGTTGTTCCAGTATGTTTTGTTGTCGTAACGGTCGGTTCAACTTTGTGTGTTATTGTTTGACCTATGTACAACCCACTTATTCTACGGAACGACGACGTATCTTTTTATTTGTGTTATGGTAAACATCGTTTGTCGCACTTCTAAGCATATTCCTTTCTAGCACTGCTGTTATAGACTGTACGTGTGCAATGGTGCTTGTGTAGAAAGTGTATACTTGGTGCACTTTCGTCCTAGCTGGCTTCTAGATATACTACGACTGTTGACCTGGCATGATAATTCAAGCGGAGTTGATCAAATTGTCGGAATCATCATATGCTCCATTAAGTGTATATATGATCTTACCTTTATATTTATGCCTGAGTTCTTGGCCTTGAACTTACCTTCTACCCGGTTCCTATTATCAGCTTCTTTGCAGCAGCCTACTGCAGGCCAAATTCTTATATGTTGTATTAAACTTAATGTGGTTTGCTGAAGCAAAGCTTATCGTAAGCGTCCGCTGTACTTTGTCGACTGAGATGGTCTCATAGCAATCATTTTAAGTTTTTTTTTTTTTTTTTTTTTTTGCCTCCCGCATTTTGAACAGGCGTTAGCTGAAGGCTGTCATTAGTGACCAGCAGATGTAATGTGCCCTCCGAAGTACGTAAAACAAAGTCGCGTAAACGGAGCTGTCATAAATGGCATATTGCAAAAACATTTGTGTTACAAATATTAAATGGAATATCCAAAGGGTCTGATGATTATAACAATTTCCGGAGAGTGGATTTCACTTGACTATTGAAATCAGGCATCAAGCCTTGAACCCGCTGGAAGTTCGAAAAGGGATTTCGTTCGCGAAAGGTTCGCTCAAATTCGGGATAGCCTCCGTGCGGATCGAGTCTCTGATAAATTATATCCTAAAGTCACCTGGGGATAGTGTAATATAAATATTGAGTTCAAAAGGAACCCCTTATAGAATTCAAATCATATCAAGATGTCGCATATTATCCTCGGTATTTATGTTATGTAGTGTGTTGATAAACAGAGTTTCAATTGCCAACAACATACTTTCCGGATCCAACAACGCATGGTAGGGTAATAAAACTCGTTTTGAGCAAGTATTTTTACTCTTTTTTGGAAGAAAAAAATGGGATTGTTCCACGCCTAATGAACTATTCATAATCTTCTAGAAGGCTTAATGAACTATTCATAGTCTTCTAAAAGGCTACGAATTATTTTAATTAAAAACGATATCCACGTCATAGCCTTCCATCATTCTCGGAAGAAAAAATTATAGGCGAAATCCACGAATCGAACGTGAGGCCTGCCGCACCCAAAGCGGCAATCATACCACTAGACCAATTTCGCATGATGACACAATATTTATTAATATTATTATCTAGTGTAAAAATGTACGATTCATGATTTTCATCTCGGACCTGACACATCAGTTCTATTAAAACAGGACCCGACTAGGGCCAGAGATGTTAGTGTGCATCAATTCAAATTTTCATATTCGTGTCTTGCACGACGAGCTTGCCGAAAATCGGAATCAATAGTGTACGGTATATTGACACTCAATGACAGCGGTGTTTCATAGTATCCACGCGGAGAATGTACACTTTGTCCAAACCTACAAGAACCAGGCAGATATTTGGATTGTCGGCAGAATCGTTTTAGTAAAAAAATGTGCATTAGGCAAATTGATCACCTTTTCAGGTCTAATTCTTTTCTTTTAAAAATCGATAGTATACATAGACGCTCTATTGTTGTTTATAATCCCATCTATTGCGCACATCTGATATGATCGGTGTCAGACCAAAAGACCATTCGATCGCGCCATCTTTTGATGTCGGTCATGGAAAGTAAAAGAGGAGCGATGAGGAAAGTTCCCAACAGGGTCCTGCGAATAGGCCGTCATTAGGCCGGAGCAAGAGCTGGCGAGGAGTAGAACAAGAAGTGGCTCCGACTAATGAGGCACTCAACCATATGTTATTGTAGGATGAAGAGTAAGACAGCTGGTAGTGTTAGAGTAGATAGACTATCCACACTACTGATGTTAGTGTAGGAAATGAAACAGTCACGAGGGAACCCACGAGTTCCTCGGATATCGATGTCGAGACGTTAGGTGTTTGAAGGATGAAATTTAATAGAAAATGGATATTTATATTCAGTACTCTATCAGTTCATTCGCACACATTTCTAGTTCTCCATTGACAAACAACTCATCAACCATGTCCTACCCCGGCCAAAGTCGTAGACAGCAACTCTTGAATCCTGAGCGCCGCAAGGAAGATGATATCGACCGACGTGGAACTAAACGTCGTCAGTCCCATACGGAACGCTCCGCTCCGCACTCAGGTCAGGCTCTGGAGGGGCAACAACAGACACATCTTGGGGCTCCACACATTATTTCCGCGGACGACAAGTAGCCACCAACAGCAAACAAAAATGGACCTGCACAATCTGACGAGGATGTCATATTCGAGGGTGAGACCAAGGAAGTACCCGACCTGCGTGCGGACAGTAGTCAGACTTTTATTGGTGAACAGGTAGCCAGTGAAGGGCTGTCCCCTCGTTCGTCTCTGGATACCCAGGGGCCTTATTTCCCAGTAATGACCCACCACGCCTCCCACCTAACAAGCGGAAGCGTCACCGGAACCGTACCAACAACAAGGAAACGGCACGGGAACAATCGTCAGCTCAGAAACTCACGGAGCTGATGACACAACAGCAGTCTCTCTTTGAAATATTCGAACAGAGGTTACAGCGCATAAACGCCGGACGAACTACAAAAGGGCCGGCCGCTAAGGAGAGTTCTTCTGACGCACACGAACGGGTACAGGCAGTACCAGAGGACGAAGACAACCCTACCTTCCGAATTCAAGGCTGTGAGCGTCCGTTTTATGGACTCGGGTACAAATCACCAGGGTCAGAGGACAGTTCAACCGAGGAGGATGATACTCTGTCTGCCAGTGAGAACACACCAACTTTTCAAGAGTTCGCACATGAACAAGTATTTGCCAGACAGAATCCTCAAGGTAAGGAGGCGGTGAAGAATAGATAGGACCGATTAAGTACGAACCTGCGCCAACAACAGCAACATCAGTGGGGCGAGAAAGAAGCGCCCAGTGAATATGTACAGACACCTAAACGACAAGAGAAGGAGACAACAGTGCTTCCGCCCACACCGGCTAGTATCGAGAAAAGGCGACAGGCGCTACACGCACGGATACTACATTTAAGTGACGAGCTATGCCAAGCAATCGAGGAGAATAACACGGCTCGAGCTGAAGCTCTTCGGGGCGTGATTGAGACACTTCGAGCTACATTAGAGTCCCGACCGGTAGAGAAGCGTCCCGTACCTTCACCACGTACGTGGCCTGATTGGCCGTCGAACAGATACTACCTACATGATATTATGGAACGGGACACAAGAGGGGCTCTCCTCGAGGCGTTCAAGAACGCACAAATCGCAGGGCTGGACGAGAGTTGGAACCTTACATGGTTTTATAAGGTACTATCTTACTTCAAGGCGGAGAAGTCAACGCTGGACTACATCCGCGACAACTCTGAACGGTTGAAGACATGCACACCTCAGCTACAGATCGAACAGATCTGTTCGCACGAAACACAAGCCACTGTCGATCCCGCGTTTCGCAAGTTAGCCAAGGGCCAAAGTCGGAACATGCACACTCCTCTCATGGAACAAATGACACAGCTCATGGAGAACCACAGGAGGGCACGTGAACGGTGCCAGACAGATGCCGACTTCCAACAGAATTTAGTGAACCACTGCATTGTACAACTGTTAGAAGAAGCTCTCAACGGCCGTACGTATGAACGTACTCTACAGTTGCATCCCAAATGGCAACTGATGGAGACAGACGAGCTTATACAGCTGTTGAGCCCTGACATTCAGGATGCACAGCAACGTACGACAGCACGTTTCCAGGGTCGCAACAACCGCGAGGGCCCGACGACCAATGGAAGTCGCGACTACACCAATAGCCGCCCCAACCTACAGACGAGTAGACGACAAACGCAGAATTGGACTCAACGGCCCCAACCTACGGTACCAACGACTTGTGCGGGGTGCCAGGCACAGGCGCCACCAGGTGGTAGGCACATCCCACGGTGTCATCATTTCAGGGCCGAGGCGTTCAAGAACGCACAAATCGCAGGGCTGGACGAGAGTTGGAACCTTACATGGTTTCATAAGGTACTATCTTACTTCAAGGCGGAGAAGTCAACGGTGGACTACATCCGCGACAACTCTGAACGGTTGAAGACATGCACACCTCAGCTACAGATCGAACAGATCTGTTCGCACGAAACACAAGCCACTGTCGATCCCGCGTTTCGCAAGTTAGCCAAGGGCCAAAGTCGGAACATGCACACTCCTCTCATGGAACAAATGACACAGCTCATGGAGAACCACAGGAGGGCACGTGAACGGTGCCAGACAGATGCCGACTTCCAACAGAATTTAGTGAACCACTGCATTGTACAACTGTTAGAAGAAGCTCTCAACGGCCGTACGTATGAACGTACTCTACAGTTGCATCCCAAATGGCAACTGATGGAGACAGACGAGCTTATACAGCTGTTGAGCCCTGACATTCAGGATGCACAGCAACGTACGACAGCACGTTTCCAGGGTCGCAACAACCGCGAGGGCCCGACGACCAATGGAAGTCGCGACTACACCAATAGCCGCCCCAACCTACAGACGAGTAGACGACAAACGCAGAATTGGACTCAACGGCCCCAACCTACGGTACCAACGACTTGTGCGGGGTGCCAGGCACAGGCGCCACCAGGTGGTAGGCACATCCCACGGTGTCATCATTTCAGGGCGTCGCAAGCGGTGAGCGCGGAGGGTCGGGCAAGGCTATACGACAACAACCGTCCTTTGAGGGACGTACAATCGGTACACAGACCGTCCACAACGTCAACCGCAGGACAGGGGCAGAATACATCCCAGACTAGAAACGTAGTCACAATACGTCCGACGCCTCAAGTACAGGTGAATGCGATTACACAGGACGAAGACTTGGCTCCACCATCGGAAGCTACAGAGATTCATATCAACACGATCCTTTACGAACACTTCGAGCACATGACGTCAACACCAAACCACACCTATGAGACGTGGGAGTCGGTAGCCGATCATGCATGAGAGGTGAGGGTGTCTGAGTCGGATAGGAGCTTCATATTTGTTACCACGATTGGAGCAGTGATGGCAATACAAGACCCATTGCTGACGTCAGACAACCGAGTCTATTTTCAAGTACAAATCAACGGACGTACGTTCAAAGCCTTGATAGACGCGGGAGCAAATAGAAGTTGTATCTCACAGACATCCGCAGACCTCCTTGGCCGACCAATAACTCCGGCACCACCTGGGTCATTTATATATTTAGCTGACAAGGCGGTGCGAACTCCTCGACTGGGGACGACGGAAGTGGTACCTATAAGGTACGGTACCAGAATTATCGACTGTTCATTAGAATTGATGAACTTGCTGACGGGTATATGTTATAGTGGGGCAAGATATGTTGAAAGGCTTGGGCCTATACATAGGCGGTATCCAATCGCCACTTGCACCAATAGACCCCACAGAACTAGATGAGCTCCTCGAACCCATACCACGCCGACAAGCACCTAACACGACGGAACCCGTCGATGTACGCGAACGGTTGGCACAGGATTTGGAAGCTAATGCGAAAATTGCCGACAACGCGCGCTGTCGTCTGGAAGGGAGTGAGGTAACCATCCCAGTAACCCATGAACAAGCGTTGCAGATGCGGCGATCGACGCGTAACTTCGTATCCGATCGATGGCTCCCCTATGTGGATGAACAAGTGAAGAAGTGGTTGATGGATTTGGTGATCACTAAACGAACGACACCAACGACTGTTAATCTTCCTCTCTTTGCGGTACCGACATTCGATGCGGAAGGCAACGTCAAGAAGGTGCGCGTGTGTTTAGACATGCGTGCCGTTAACGCGCTTATTCCTGGTGACCAGTTCCTGATCCCCAAGGTCAACGAACTCATATCTCGCCTCAAGAGTAAGAAGTACTACACGACGCTGGACATATCGGCTGCATACCACAGGCTGCCCATCCATCCAGACTCACAATACTTATTTAGTTTTACACACGAACGTTATCAGTACTCGTTCACATCAGCACCGTTCGGTCTTCATGTACTCACGCAGCAGTTCCAACGTACCTTGAGTACAATACTTGATGGCTTACCGGTTCACCACTATATCGATGACATAGTTATCGCCAGTGACGGTTATGACGAACACGTTAGGACGGTGCAGAAGGTGA
>LUCW03000110.1:12500-17500 GCA_001586965.3 Sphaeroforma sirkka | reverse complement strand
ACATACATACATGCATAAATAAGTAGATATTTGACCCAACATACACACATGCATATCTAAATAGATATGTGTGCACATATACATGACCCAACATACACACATGCACCAACATGTACACAGGTGCTCGTAGGTACGGCACAGATCCGTACTATCGCAGTTGTCCGACAATGTTCTCTTGCACGTGCTCATTTGTGTGTGATTACACATTGCACTGTAGGCGTTCGATGAGAAGATGTCCGCGGCCGAAGCGGCAGCTGCTGCGGCGACTATGGCCTTACAGATGGAGCTGGATGAGGTAATGTACATGCACGTGTGTGTGTTATATCGGGACGAACCGGTACATGCTTGTATACGCATACATGTATGTATGTGGGTATCTGTTTGTTAACCTCGCACGAGTCTACCTACAGTAGATAGGTGCTATCAATGTGGCTTTGGCGGTGCCTGATATATATATATGTATATATATATTATATACATATACATATATATATATATATATTTGCATATACATATATGTATACCTATATATATATATATATATATATATATATATATATATATATATATATATATGGCTTTAATTAATTATAGACGTAATCGTCATGTTACAGCTGAGAGAAAAGTCTGAAAGTGACGCGGCCACTGCGGCGGCAGAGAAGGAGGCGATGGAGAAGGCCAGGAAATCCTCACAAGCGCAATCAACTGCCATTGTCAGTACGTATATCTATATGTGTAGACATGTACGCACAGGCATTTATGTGGATGTATATATATGCTTCCACCACCATCAGTCTGTGTATATGTATGTGTATAAGAGACAGAGTGTATCGATGGCTCTGTATGTTTGAAGTATATTATAGACAGATATGCACGTAGTGCAGTATATATATATGTTTTGGGTTATAGGTGTTTTTGAGGATTAGTCAGGGTTTGACTGACACATCACTTCCCTTACCCCTTCGCTCAGATGGAACGGTAGTAGCTAGTACGAGCATCATTCAACAGGCGCTGGACGAGTTTCTTCTGGATGGTATGTGCTGTAGAGCGGCGGCCGTTGTTGTTTGTATTTGTTATTACATTCTGCTTGGGTGGTTATACTGTATAGCTCATTGTACTATGACGCATATCTAATGTACTCGCACGCAGACTGAGATGTTCGTGCGTGAGAATATTTACTTATACATACATGGGTGCAAGGTACCTACACACGTGCATGGTGGGTATGGCACACACGCTGATGGACAAATACTTAGATATGTACACCGGCGGCTGCTGTTCACCTTTTATATTTCTATTTATGTGCATCCAGAAGTTATATATATATATATATATATATATATATATATATATATGCACACACACAAACACAAACACCAGACACACACATACACACAGAAACACACACGCACAAACACACACACACACACACACACACACACACACACACACAAAACACACACCCACAAACATATATATATATATATATATATATATATATATATATATATATATGTCTTTTGAATTTGAAAGTGACAACCCCCTCCTCTTTCCCGCCTTCCGCACCTTGACCTACTGATTACCAGCTCCATATGTGCACCGCACGTAGGCACAAAGGTTGCGAGCTGATTCAGCAACCATGCATGCATGTGCAATGACTATCATTAGGCATTGTAGGCTATACTATAATGTGTGTGCCAACTAGCCTTCAGGGAGCACTGCCGCGTATAAATGTATTTAGTGAGGGTTGTCTAAGCTTAGTTATGTTTGCATGTATGTACATGATATATGCATGTATGTATGTGATGCATGCATGCATGGTGTTTGCATGTATGTATGTGATGCATGCATGTATGGTGTTAGCATGTATGTACACTATCTATTCATGCGGGCACGTATTCTGCAATAGTTCCTCATCTGTTGCAACTTTATTGTGTTATCCGTCGTGATGACTTGAAATGGGTTCGATTGCACCCCATTTGGATGCATGGGGCCACTTATTCGGTCAACGACTCACAGTACACATAAGCAACAGAAGGAAGGGCATTAGAACATCCGCCGTAGTATCATGTATACATATGCGTGTGTATTATACATACCCACCGTAGTTTCATATATACATATGCGTGTGTATCATATACGCGTGTAGCTATGCCTATCTCCCAGTGCTGCTCTCTCATACCGTTACGCTGCCCTACTTCCTGTAACACACGTCAGGTTACCTTGGCAACACGAACTGTACACCGCACGAGTGCATTGAGTCCGCAAAGGTTGTCAAGGCAACGGGAGCAGGGCTGACTCAGACCATCACTCAGCTGTTCAGCGAAATGGCGACGTATGTTGGCACACAGGGCGGTCACTGTTCTCACCTTGAGCATTTAAGGTTTTAGGGTTTAGGGGTTTGGGGATGTAAGGATTAGGGACTTAGAGTTTAGGGTTTTAAGGGTTTTGGGATCTTCTACCGCACACTGTGGGGCTGGGTACCACCACATGCACACGGCCACTCAACCGTTCAGCTGTTGGTGGTCTCTACAGCATCGTTTCATTTCCTCAGCTACAACAGCAGATGCACTCGGCTCATGGTCTTTTGTACACGTACTCTCGCGTCATCTCACACGCATATCTTTGTCCTTTTTTCCTTCTGCCCTGTCCCATTTAGTGGGTCGATGTCCGGAGAGTCTGTTGTGGAGGTGCCCATGTTCGCCACAAAGGTCGCACACACACTCAGAGACCTCAAGGGCGTCACACGCCTCGCTGCAGAGGACGATCTCGTGTATGTGTTAATGTATTTGTATATGATATATATATATATATATATATATATATATATACACACACATACACACACAATGCACACATATCACACATACAATACATCACATATATAATATGTATCACATAATAATATCAACTGTAAACAATATATATATATATATATATATATATATATATATAAGGCCACATATATACACATATTATTATAATATTATATACATTACACATATATATATAGCACGCAGGCAGCCATTGACAATATATATGTATGTATAATATCATTGTATACGCATGCATCATCAATCATGATCATGTGTGTATCAAACATGTATGCATATGTGTATATATGTATGTATATATATATATATATATATATGTATGTGCATACATACATATATATGCATGTATGCATGCATGCATGCATGCATACATTGCGTCATGTATATACACATATATTATTATTACATATATATACATACATATGTATTGATGCATTGCATTACATACATATATATTATATGTCTGATATATTAAATACGATATCACGTATATATATACATACATATATATGTGTGTGTGCGTGTGTGTGTGTGTGTGTGCGTGTGTGTGTGTGTGTGTGTACATATATGCGGCGACATATATTGCCTGTGTGTGTGTCCGTGTGTCCGTGTGTGTGTGTGTGTGTGTGTGTGTGTGTGTGTGTGTGTATGTATATATATATATATATATATATATATATATATATATATATATATATATATATATATATATATATATATCATCGATAGTCTGTGTGAATTCTGATATATCCCATGCGCATGTTTCACCTATTCAGAACACAGCTGTACGCTCAGCCCTCTCTTGACAAATCCACTCTCCTGCCGTGTGATGCTCTCTGATGGTGTTAGTGGTTGATTATATTCCGAGGTCCGTTAGTCTTCTATTGACCTATCTCCATGCTTGCTTGTGCGTATATCCGCATGCTTGGTAGCACCTGATATTGTACTGTGCACAGGACCAAACGGGCACGCGGTTTTGGCGGGAGAGCAATGCTATAACAAACGGATCAGAGTTTCTGAACATAGATACTAGACTTTGACGGTTGAGAGTGGCCTACACCCAATCTCAAATAAACCCTTAAACCCTGAAACCCTAGAACCCTGAACCTCCCACACTCGAACAGGGCCGCACTGAGCAAATCCGGAGTGGATCTGGCGCAGGTCGCTATGAAGTTGCTGGCGAGTGTGTCTGTGGCCGAGGGTGAAGATGTCAGCGCTAAGGTGCGTATTTGTGCGTGTGTGCGTGAGCGTGTATAACGCTGCCTGTGCGAGTGTACTTGTTACATGCGAGTGTGTGAACACTTGTTGTGCGGTGTCTATTTGCGTGTGTGTGCATGTGTGCATACATCGGCTTGTCTCTACGCCACTGATAAGATGTGTATTGATCTCAAACACATAAGAGTCCATTCACCTGCATTAAGTACATATTCATAAGCCGTCCATTGATGCAGCGATACCCCTCTCGCCATTGAAGTTGTTTGTTGATATGTCTGGGCGGTGGACACTAGTCCATAGGCGGGCATATATGCGACCATGTCTATGTTTGCATGAACGCATATGTAATCGGGTAGTGGTAGAGGACTGTACCTATAGATTGCGTAAACGGGTTTTGTTAATAACTCATTTGCGCATTCCATTGGCATAGCAATTGGAAGGCTTTGCTACGTTTGATTGTACTCATTGAGTGAGTTGAGGCCATTTACAAGCGTGTACAAGACCAGCACGGTCGCATCACTTATGTCAAAGACATGTGGGTTGACACGTGACACCATTTTGACACTTCCAGAGTACCGAACTGTCGACCAAGAACGGAGCGCTGGAGACTGCGGCAACGGCGATGGTGTCAGAAGTGGACAAACTGGTCGTACGAGAGGTCGAGGACTCAGGACAGGTGAGGGCAGGCAGGCCCATGCACTTGTGTGTGTAGTAGGCGTGTTGTGGGGTGCACTGGTGCATATAACATGTGTGTTGTGTTGTGCTGTGTTGTGTTATGTTGTGTTGTATTGTATTGTGTTGTGTTGTGTTGTGTTGTGTTGTGCTGTGTTGTGATATGTTATATTATATTGTGTTGTGTTGTGTTGTGTTATGTTGTGGTGTGTTGTGTTGTGTTGTGTTGTGTTGTGTTGTGTTGTGTTGTGTTGTGTTGTGTTGTGTGTGTTGTGTTGT
>LUCW03000110.1:0-10000 GCA_001586965.3 Sphaeroforma sirkka | reverse complement strand
AACAGGGCTCATACCATGCACGCACAAGTGCACAAGCAGGGACTGTACGTGAACACATACGAAGTGGTGTGTGATTTATAAATAACATTTGTATGCTCAGTTAGAACGAGGGTGGTGTGTGGTGGAGTAGGCTAGGGCAGATGGGAAGGTTCAGGGGGTCTTTCATGGGCCTCTGAAGTGTGTACCCACGTGACTTACGCACTGCTTCTGCAGTACCGCCTAGTTACTGTGGACATTCGCACATGCGCCAGTGTAGTGTGCTGTGGTGTTGTATGTCCTATCCTGTCCGTTTGGTACGCTTGGTCTTATACTAACAGTCGGTAGCGATAGTTGTAGTTGTAGTCGTAGTTATAGTTGTAACTGGTTGTGGCGACAGTATGTGTTTCTACCTGTCCTTGTCACATTTTAAAGGACCGGTCCTGTTTCTCGCCCCCCTGCCGGTTTTTGGCTACGCTCTGTGGTAACGCCATATGCAATGCACCATCTACCAATAGTAACACAGTGTCACACTGATATGACCGTGTAGCTAGCACTTGCGTCATAGGCCTGTCCTTCATAACCAAACCACTAACACCCACGAACCGGTCCATTTTTATGAATGAGTGCCCCCATCGCTGTCCCGTTTAGATGGGCACTGGACCGGTGCATTTGCAACCAACACTGAACTAATGCCTTGATGTCTCGTGTACAGATCATGTCGTCGACTGCGCATTTGGTTACTGCGGCGCGCGTCAAGGCGGAGCATGGATCAAAGGTAGATAGACGAGGGCTGTTTGTATCATGTTCATACAACAAGTCATACACATTCATGTGTATATGAATGTGGTACATGCAAGATATGCGCACCCATTCATGTATATATGTTCAAGTATGTTTCGATTTTCACGTATATGTTACGTATATGTGTATGTATGGAAATAAGTGTAGTTCACAGGTGCACTCGTTTACACTTGCATATACACATGATACGTACATATACAACAGGCAGGAGGAAAGATCCATGTATATACTCTATACTCACAAGTACCTACATACACTCACAAGTACGTGAATACATCTATCCACGCACACACAGAAACAGACACAGCTAAACAAGCAGGAGGAAAGATCCATGTATATACTCTATTCACAGTACCTACATATACTCACAAGTACGTGAATACATCTATCTACGCACCTACAGAAACAAGCACAGCTAAACAGGCAGGAGGAAAGATCCATGTATATACTCTATTCACAAGTACCTACATACACTCACAAGTACGTGAATACACTATCTATCTACACACACAAAAAAATAATAAACAGGCGGAGGAAAGATCCATGTATATACTCTATACTCACAAGTGCCTACATACACTCACAAGTACGTGAATACATCTATCTACGCACACACAGAAACAAGCGCAGCTCGAAGGCGCCAGCACAGACGTCCGCAATGCCACACGAGAGTTGGTTAAGGCCGCGAAGATGGCAGGCGAAATGCTGGCGGAAAGTCAGAAGAAAACGTACGATACGCTTTCAGACAACCAGGCCAAACGCGCAGAGATGCAGAAGCAGATCAAGGTATGTGAGTAGGGGGTGGCACTGGTGGGACTATATGTAAGAGGAAATTTATGAAATGAAAAACGTACAATACGTTTTCAGACAACTAGGTCAAACGCGCAGTGGCACAGACGTATATGAAGGTAAAGGTGTATTATATGATTTTCCTGAGTTATCATAATATGTAGTGAGAGGGAACGTGTGTGCAACGTTTTCAATAGACGTTCTGAGTCGCAGTCACTCACCAATACACATTCCGTTTCAACGCATACGTATTCTCGGGCACACAGGCACTGGAGTTGGAGAAGGAACTGGAAACCGTTCGAAAGGATCTGTTCTCACTGCGAAAGCTCAACTACAATCGAGACACGACTAAGGGCATGAACGACGGTACAGCACCTCCCTCATGAGAGAGCTAAAGCCATAGGTTACACTAACTATAGGTTATAGGAGGGTGTTTAACGCCTGTCTCATGTGATAATTATGGCTATAGGTTACAAGGTTACAGGAGAGTGTGTAGCGCCTCTCTCATGAGATCACTAAGGCTATAGGTTACAGGATGTGTTTATATTTATAGAGTGGATGGAGATGTACGTGAGGATAGAATCCTGTAGAGAGAAATAAAAATAAAGCCAGAATACGGGATGACTTGTGTGGTATCGAAGGCTTTATCGAAGCATGGAGATGGGGAGGGAATGAGGTAGCGATACACAACGTGTTACTTTTAAAGACTCACCTCTGCATGGCTATACACGAGTGAAGCGGTACAGTACATACATAACAGATGTATAGTTAAGTACATACATAGCATGAATAGTATAGTACGTACAGAACAGGTGTATAGTAACGTACATGCACACCAGATGTATAATTTAGCACGTACAAAACAGAAGTATAGTGGAGTACATACATAACTAATGTATAGTAAAGCACCAACATAACAGGTGTATAGTGAAGTACATACATAACTAATGTATAGTAAAGTACGAACATAACGAATGTGTAGTAAAGTACATGGATGGATTGCTGGGCCATGTGAGTGTCTGCATCCGCCCAACATGCTTGATGTAAGAATGAATAAAACCATGCGCGATACACTCATATACACACTCATATACACACTCGTAAATACACTCGTATATACACTCGTATATGCACGAGTGTAGGGTTTCGCTGCTCCATACCACTCGTGTGTACGTACACATCATATCACACGACCAACTGACAATTCAGATGTTGCGTTGCATATTGATATGCATTAGTCAATGTCGGTCCTCATTTTACGTACAGAACTATGGGTTGTATATGTATGTAAGATGTTGTCTGTTAATTGTATTATATATTAATATGTAAATAAATAAATAAATATATGTATATATATATATATATATATATATATATATATATATATATATATATATATATATATATATATATATATATATATATATATATATATATATTTATATATATATACCCTCATATATGTATATATATACACACACTCATATATATATATATATACATATATATATATATATATATATATATATATATATATACAAACTCACACACACACATATATATATATTTATATATATATTTGCATATACTATATATATAAATATATAAATATACATACATACATACATACATACATACATACATAATATATATATATACAGATATATATATATATATATATAGATCGATATTAAAAGTATACGCAACATACATATCATTAACATGATGTATCTTCGGATGGAGCAGTAGAGCTCCAGGTATTTGTATCTACCTGAAGGTATCGAAATACATGGTTACTATAACATCTATTCCTGTCTCAGCGATGTCAATTAAACGTCAGTCAATGAGCTTCGTATTGATTCAGTATCCTAGACGAGGTGTGTCACCCCAAGTAGCTGGGATTCCCTATAAATTCTCGTAGTTTATTACAGCGAAAGATAGAGGTAGGGTAAAATAACACTGACTATCCCAGTGGGCCCTTGGAGACCATACTATGATATACAACTGGTAATGATATTAAATAGCACAGATTCAGGGGTTCGACATTAGCCGTAGCCTGGCAGAGCCCTTCAATGTCATCATATCTCTGTGATATATACATGCATGCATACATACATACATACATACATACATACATATAAATATATATATATATATATATGGGGAAATAGACATCGACACAGATAAAACATATATATACATAAACATTTACATATACATATAATATATATACATATATATATATATATAGTCTATAGATATACCGGTTTGGATTTTTGATTGCAGAACAGCAATCAGCCATCCTACGGGTTCGCACCATTCTCCAGGCGCTGCTTAGTAGGGTCATACATTGTGACTCAACCAGCTCTTCTCCGGTTCGTGCACGTGTGCACGCCGTGTATGTATGCTGAGACTACGTAAATGATTCTAGCATCGTCTATGCCATTCTATTTATTTACATTAACCATGATCACATTTAAATAATATCTGTTATCAAGACATACTAACCCATACATTGTCTGGTGTGAATACATACAGTCTACTTAGTTTGTATGGCATGAGAGCTACGCGAGTCCTTGCAAGCAATGCAGCCTGTATGAACTACCGTGCTCAACTAGTAGGAGTTTCAAATCCCCACAAAAAATACATCGAGCGGCTTGATGCGGGTAGTAATATTCGAACACCAGTACATCGCTTTGAAAGCACAGAGACTCTTGGCTTTAATTCTAAACACCAAACTACCTCCAGTCTCCAGTATATGCTGCTACAAGACCCTTATTAGCCTAACAATTTACGGTTTAAACGATAGACCATTTAGTAGTCTATTAGGTTACGATAAACCTTGCGCTCTTACAATGCAACTGCTACCAATACATTCCCATCCGCGTTATGTTGAGCGCCACTGCCTCTACATATTGCAACATCGACAGTGTGGCATGTCTTTAGGTTATGTATTTGGCGTGACAGATGTATTTATGTATTTATTCATAGCCTCCCCTACGGCTATGATTTTATTTGTATATTTACCGAATATGATAGACGTAAAAATCAAAATCAAATATATTTATACATAAACCAGTCACAGCCGTCAGCTGCACTCAACGTATCATTTGCCGGGTGCTGCATCTGATTCCCGAGGCCTTTTAGTCTTGCACGCCTGTCACTTTGACCGTCACTTGTCAGGCTGTCTGGGTCTGTCCCCAGACCCCCACCCACTCAGACTGAGTCTCAGACACTCTCCGGCGTGAGGCTTTCTCGGCCGTCTCCCCTTCACGCAGTTCTGCATCTGAGACTCTGAGGGAGTCTGAGACTCTAGTCCTCTACTAGTGCCTGTGGCTGTGCCTGTGGCTGTGCCTGTGAGTCTGAGCCTCTGAGGTCCCATCGCACTGAGATATGAGTACCTCTGAGTCACTGTGTGTGCAAATGGAGTCGCTTGGCCGTCGACTGATGACGGATGAGTGGCTGTGGGGGGGCTGTACTCAGTATTGTTGTGTGTGATGGTGTACTCCTAGTGTCTAGTAGTCCTGGCTGAACTTTCGTGGGACTGTGTGACTGTGTGACTGTGAGGGTGTGGGCTGTAATTTGGGTGGCACTTATTTTATTGTATCTGCTGTGTTGGTCACACGTAATAACATGGCGGATAAGAGTCTCCAACCCCAACATCCGTGGTAATACTACGTACAGACTGTCCTATACGCACGCATTTGAGACTAGTGTATGCGCTCGCATACGCGTGCCTACATACATACTTGCATTTTGAGATACATATTATTAGTCTATGCTCTAGTCTGACTTAGGTTCGAGTTATTCACACACCCACACTGACAGCATGGACGGTCTAGAGAAAGCAGATGTCTTCACTGACGACAACAACCAGAGCGGAAGTAGCAGCTCTAGCGAGCTTAGCGGGGACTCAGACAACGACCACAGTATCGCATCCGACCCCTCAGACGATTCGGACGGAGACAGTGACGAGAAAAGCAGAGACGGGAACAACTTACACAGAGGCGATGAAGTTGATGTGCAATCTGACAGAGCGGAGGTTAGTGGCGACGAGGTGACGAGAGAGCAGAGCACCGAGAGAGATAGTGGGAAGGTATCGGCCGATGAAAATGTAAAGTGCAGACACACACAGTGAAGCGTGAGGGTATTGCGTTAAGGCAGAATGGTGTGGGTAGCTCAGGCGAGCGGAAACGTCCATTGAAGAAGAGCCGGGCCATTGCGACTGATGCAACAACACAAACAACACAGAAGCGTAGCAGGTCTAAGCCTGCCAACAAGAAGAAGACCAAGGAAGAACAGGCTGTGGCGCATAGCGATGACGGTATCGGCAATGGCGCTGATGACGACGGCAATCGACAGAGTGGTGGTGAGAGTAGCAGTGATGAGGATGCACCTCTGATTGCAAAGATAAGAGTCAAGGAAAGCGTGTTGGTGCGAGTGCAGGTGATGGCAAACGGAGGTGAACGCGCCGATAGTGCAGAACCGGTCAGGTATGATAACTGTTCACATATATGGTACTGAATAAGTGCTTACGGAAACGGTTATATATATTAATATATAAATGTATATATATATATATATATATCCACACACATACACACACACACACACACACACACACACACACAATACACACATATGCATATATATATATATATATATATATATATCCGCACACACACACACACACACACACACATACATATATATATATATATATATATATACCACACACACACAGCACATATGGACACACACGATCACACACGCACACACGCACGCACATCACACACACACACATCATCAATATATATCATATATATAATATATATATAATGTGATGCCGCGCACATATCGTCATCATCATCAATGTATGTTGGTGTTAAATATATATATATATGTATAATATATATATAATATATGATATATGCATGTTATATATATATAAATGTACATACATTATGTAATGGCATTACATATTATAATATATATATATATATATGTATATATATGTATAATATGGTTATATAATGCCGTCATCACTGCATCAACACGCGAAGAAAAAATCACGCACGCATCATCATCATCAATGTGTAGTATATATATATATATATATATATGTGCCGCATCACTTCGCATCAATAATATCATATGTATATATATATATATATATATATATATATATATATGTATACATACATCATCATCATCAATAATATATATATGTATGATATTGCACATATATGATGCATATAAACAAATACATGATGCACACACTGGACACGCGCGCACGCATCATCTATATATATGTATATATGTTGCGTGCACACACACACACACGCACACACCGCACGCGCACACACGCACGCGCGCACACACCACACGCACACACACACACACAATATCACACACGTATATATATATACTCACAGACATACACTCACACACAAACACACAAACCACACACACGCAGACATAAATATATATCGGACAACTACTCACACCCCTTTCGCCCCTTAACGCACATACACACACATAAATAAATACGCACACATAGTATTATTATATATATACACACACACACACACACACACACACACACACACACACACACACGTACACACATATATATGTATATATATATATGCGTACATATATATACACATATATATATATTTATATATATGTACATATATATATATATAAACTGATCACAGTTAAATACATCTGTCATAGATTTTAAATTCACCAATCGCGTCACTCTGCTTTCTTTCTTATCAATGTGGATCACAAGTGGAGACTCAAAAGGCTCTCACGTTTGCTCGACGCAGCTGAAATGGTGTTACAAGACGCTGTAAGTTCTTGCATAGTTGGTTGGTTGTAGTAAGTTTTGTATAGATCCTGTATCACTCTCTCGTATCTGTGCTCCATCACGGCTGCACAAGTCGTTTTTTGAGTGTCCAAGTACAAATAGGTGTATGTTGTCCTCTGAGTGTAGTTATGACGACCAACTACAAGTAGATGTGTGTGTATAAGTGGTCAGGTAAGTCACACTTGTTTGTGTTTACTTGTACGATATGCAGAGACGAATCATTCACTTGATCGTGCACCATTAAACGGATGTGCGATCACTCTGCATGTCCACTCACACACCTGCCCCGGGGTCGTGTGTTTATGGTTTGATTGGGGTAGTGTGTGTATGGTTTGATTTGCATGCATGTGGGTGTGACATCGCCTATCTATCGCAAGACATCTGTAGCTGTGGTCTTATTGGCTGTGAGACAAGCATCACGCACCAACTAGCGTACTCAGCAGTTGTGTATGTTCTCACAGAAGTGGTGTCCGCAGTTGCCCTAACAACCGTATGGTCTCTAAAGAGCTGCTACCATGCTTCACCCACATACACTCTTCATCACCTCATCCACACCCCACCTGTGCATTCACCATCACCTCATATATACGCTCACTCACATACACTTCCCGTCACCGTCATATGTACGGCTTCGCTCACATACACTGCCCATCACCCCATATGCGCTTCACTCACACACGCTCCCCATCGCTTCAGTCACATACACTCACCATCACCTCATATATACGCTTCACTCACATACACTTCCCATCATCTCGCATATATACGCTTCAGTCACATACACTCATCATCCACCTCATCGTATATATGCTTCTAGTCACATACACTCACCATCGCCTCGTTTATACGCTACACTCACATATACTTCCCCTGTCACCTCATATACACTCACTCACATACACTCTCCCATAACCTCATATATACGCTTCAGTCACACACACTCCCCATCACCTCATATACGCTTCAGTCACACACACTCCCATCATCACCTCACCCACACCCTACCTGTGCATTCAGGGCCCTGAGGGCTTGCACATCAAAGTGATACAAACGAGGTGCACGGAACGAGAGCTCATAGACCCGTCCAAGAAGAAAAGCCTGGACGCACTCATCTACCGAGAGGCGCAGAGGGGCAGCGACCGCTTCAACAAAGTGGACGGTCAACCGGGTTTTTTTTTCGCCTTGGCTTCCAAGGAGGATAAGGTGGGTGTATACATGTGTATACGCAGATCTGTGACATTCTCTGTGTACATGGACGGGTGTGAATGCGCACGTGTGCGAGAATCCATGGCATTCTCAGGAGTGTCCATGAACGTATAACTATGCGTGTTGGTGTGTTTATTCATGAACATATATACATCTATGCTTTTTTAGTGTGTTTCTTCGTGTACCATGTGACCAATATTAATCCAGGTGATCTGCACTGTATCAGCCCCGTGACTAATATCAATCCAGGTGATGTGTAGTATGACCTGGCGAATGTACTCAGCTACGGCTCGAGTCACACACTTGACATTCTCGGACGCGAAGTGGATGCCACATACTGGCTGCTGTGGAATGGAAATTGACGTTTATATACTCGCACTTGAAGAGTTACTAAAGTGTGTCAATCGGTAGAATATCTTATGTATTGTCCAAGTGCAGTGTGTGTATGTGCTGTAGGTCAGTTTATACGCATATACATGAACTTTAGTCTTGGTCACACGTTACACACCACACAGTATCACATCAAAAAATATTCCCGCGCAGGGCAGATGCCGTTTATGGTATACAGCTTCCAATTTGGACATGTTCCTGTACTTACCCATATATGGCAATCGCAGGCGTTGATGGTACAGCGCAAGGCACAACAGGCGAGCGGAGAAGGTGCGACTAGAACGGCACAGGAAGAGAGCGTCTAACGAACGTAAACTAAGGTATCACGAGCATGCTCACGGGACATCACATCAATAATACATGCATGCATGCATGGACGATAGATGCATGGATGGTATATGTATATATGACATCACACCAACAGTACATGCATGCATGCTCACGAGACATCACAGCAATAGTACATTTACGCATGCATGCATCGACAATAGATGCATGGATGGTATATGTATATAAGACATCACACTAATAGTACATGCATGTATGCGTGGACGATAGATGCATGTATGATATATGCATGTATCTGTCAACATGCATATATGATAGGTGTATTTATGCGTGGACGATAGATGCATGTATGATATATGTATGTATCTGTCAACATGTGCATATATGATAGGTGTATTCGATTCCTTTGAGCATGTCTGGGGAAACCATAAAGTGTGCACGCAAACACGGTGGCTTCACGTAAAATAGTGGTCTTGACTTGTGTGAGCCAACACACCACCACCACTTAACGTTTTCATGAACAAAACCGTCCAGGTATCTGAAGAGGTTGATAGTGCGCATGATGCTGTTCATTAAACACAGCCAGCGCACGAGGAGATGAAAGCGTTAGAAGCGTCCGCAAGGTGTAGGTGTACCAAAAACTACTAAACACAACAACCATTGAACACACAA